>QNGE01001235.1:0-22247 GCA_008508345.1 Paragonimus westermani | reverse complement strand
AAATCTTTCTTGTCAGTGTAGATCTCGTCATTGCAGCCTCTCCCTGTTTAGTTTCCGAGAGATAAGAGTTTCCTTTCCTTATTAGCCAATCAAGTGGCTAACCAGCATTGGCCGGCTGGACACAAAGGCCCCACTGGCACACCTCCCAGTCTTATTCCTTCGGGTTTGCACTGGATATGTGGCGTGTGGGTGGAACTGCAATTGGTGGAGCGCAAGCCAATTGCAGTGATGGATAAGCACAGGCGTCCTTTTGCTTCGGTCACTGTGACAGGCTAATCCGAATCGGATGCCGCCAACCTTGTGTATGCGTGCACACGCAGGAACGTACCATGGATGTACCGTACAGAAATTTTATTACCAATAAGTATTTTCGGTAAGTCGGTCATGTTCATTTCTGGATCACTCTAGAAGCGACCAGGCAGAACTGAAGTGGATCAATTGCAACTATATGAGGTGGAATGACACTCGCTGGTTGGGATATGCTTTCGATGTACAGAAGAGCTGCTCAGCTGTGACAGATAAGCTGTGTAGTTGTCACAAGGTGTGTGAATGTAGTAGTCGCCACTACGATAAAACGCGGTCAGAAATTCACTTGTTCAACGCCCACCACAGTAAACCTCTTCAAATACTCACGAATGGTTGGCTTGCTTGATTGCGACTGGCTCTTATGTCTGTATTAACTCATCCACAACAGTTTGTCATACTTTGTAACCTATTAACCCTCGGGGCTTATTTCAACTTTGTTGAACTTTTAGTGTTCGAGACCTGCACACATTAGTGTCACTGTATGGCTCAGCACACTCTCTCTCAAATATACAAGTAGCTTGGCCAGTTTGCAGACCAATCATCCGAGCCTGACCTATCACGCTCACAACACTGTGAGACGGTGTCGGTTGAGTATACAGCTCAGCTGAATGGTGTCAACATCCTTTTATCATATAACATTCAAACGCAAAATTCATTGCTGCGGACCCTAATGCATTTATGTTTACGCTTTCAGGTTCGAGTTGATTTATCAAATTCGACCGCTCAAAGTTCAATTTTTAGTTAACTATGTGAGCATTGGTGAAAAAATGTGCACCGGAAGGTCTGATTATGCAATAACCCACCACAATTTACCCTTATCCTGTTCATAAGTGCAGACATTGCATCAATTTTGAAGTAACGCTACAGCGAGCAGCCATATCTTTTGTAATTTCTCCGTCTTCAAAAGTTAGCGCTTTATGATTGTAACTTTGTGAACTTCAAGTCAGGAAGGCCTTGGGTTTTCCGATTACCTTAATTAGATAAGTCAGTAAAAAGGCAAGCAATATGTTGCTCTGGTCTTTCAGTAAAAGTTTTCGTTCAGTTTTCCAATGCTACTGGTACTAGTATTTGATCAAATACGAGGATACAGGTAAAAACACGCGAGAGTGGTTGAGCGTTCACATTTGATAATTCGATCGTGCCTAATGTGAGGTCAATGGCGCAGTGGTTAACACGGTTGCCTCATGATTGGAATGTCCGGAGTTCAAATCCCGGCCGTGGCAAGGATATGCACTACTGACGAGCTCTAATGAGAGCGAAACTCGAGTCTAGGCTTCTTCTGGAAAGAGGCTTGCTGGAAAATCTATCTGAATGCGAAGGCTGCAATCAAATGTGAATGATGGTCAACTTGAAAATGCTTACAGTTGAACGGCCGACTAGTTTGTTGTACATTTTAGTATAGCCTGTTCACAATTCCTAGGTGATCACATCACTCGCATATTTGACAAATCTTTCCGTCTTATCTGCATAGCATGAAGAAGACTCATAATTCAAGCTACTTAGTGTTTTCTTTCTCCTTTTTAGGGGTCGGTTGTCATATTGCACAAAAATGAAAGTAAATGGAGTTACCAGCCTGGTCTAGCCGGTCTTGACCAAAGGATCTATAGTTATCCTTAGTTCATAACGTTGAATTATAAAAACAATGGCTCTTTTTGAATGAGCGAGACAGTAGGCTGATATTGTACGTTTCATATCGGAACAAATTTCGCTGCATCATTATAAATGCATACTACAAACCCTCATATATCAGTATGGGAAGGCGAACAACATACCAGAAAAATTCTACTGTCACAGTTCACAATCAATCTATGGTAACGACAACCTTACAAACAGTTGTTTCTGAACACACAACACAGACTTAAACCTTCGGATGGCAAAGCTTCACCATAACGCAGTCTTCACCTGTGTGGCTTTGAGATAAAACGAAACTTCTTTGTAGGATTGCACTGGTGTTGCATCATTAGAATGTGAAGTACGATGAATGATGCAGGTTATTTGTTCATACGCGTAGCTGTGGTGTCGTGCGTTTGCGTGACCTGTTTTCTGAGGCACTTCGGGATGTGCTCCTTTGCGCCGGTTCTCAACTGATGCTCAGTCTTGTCTACAAAGGACTCCTACTTTCACCATTTAATCGCCGTTCTTGGTTGCTTTTTTGAAGGTGCAATGATGACCTGTTAAAAACCTGTCTGTTGCGTTTTGTTTCTTTCGGGCAACTGGGAAATTTCTTGTGAAAGCCGGTTATTGGGGCGTTGCTCCGTTGCACACGAACAAAGAGCGCTCGTTTTTTAAAGTCCAGCAGTATGTGAAATCTGTTTCATCTGCCCATATTTCGCCCTTACATATCCGGTTTCTTTGATTAATACCAGTACACAATAGTTGTATGATGGGAGCCCAGCAGCAAGGCAAATTATATCCAGTGATGCCCTAATCAGTCACGTAAACGAAGAGAACACGAGAGAAAATGTAACAAGTTTAACTTGACAAATCTTGAAATAACAGTCAAAAATGAATGAGCACATTGATGCTGTCGAATGTCGTTGCTCCGTATGAATCACTGAAGAAATATGTTGGAAGCTGTTGACTCATTTTTGAGCTGGCTAGTAAAAAGAAGCATATATCAGCTCGTGGCATTACAGTGGGAATAAGTCCGTGGACTAAAATCAATAACATCACAGAAACGGTAATCCAGGAAGCGCTGAAGTAAGTTCATTACATGAGACTGTGATAGCGTGAACGTTGGAAAATCTAATTACACAGTTTATGAGTGGAAATTCACTATGTGCCAATGAGCGGGGGAACAAAATGTGAGGACGAGGTTGATCGCCAATTCATTTCTCTTAGTAATTAAACCTAATAGTGTACAATTGCTAATGACAAGTTACGGCCGTGAAACAATTCAGAAGATTCACTTCTTAAGGCAAGCAACAGAATCATCATCAACTCTCGTGTGTTAATTCGAAAACGTCAAATTTTAATACCTCGCAATTTTGAAGCGCTCAGTTCAGTTATCACTTAAAACACTCATGGCGTATATTGGTAAGGAATTTCCAAAACGTAGCTGAAACAAAATCACTTTTCCGGAACATAGCGGGGATCATCCCCGCAACTCGTCACTCAGTATGACCGGAAACTTTGCAACAAAGGGAAAGTAACGTACAGCGAATCCGCAGTCATACTGCATCCGTCGAAGTTCGGACAAATGACATCAAGTGAGGTGGTGACGTTAATCTATAACTCCAACCTTCATTGACTTCAAAAATGCACACTAGACTCCACATTAAGATATGCAAGGTGGGTGTTGTAAAATTGGATATTTAAAAGACACCTGATCGTGCGTAATACGGTCTGGCACACGATTGAAAGGTACGAAAGAAACAGCATGCACCAATGCGCCACTTACTCCACCAGATGAACTCCAACGTCATTTCAACAGTTGGAACTGTTCACGCCCCCTAAGTACATCGTTAATATCGTTGGGTGCAATTCAAACATGGTTTTTCATTATTTGAACTCTCGCATATTCAGCAAGTTACATAAGACCCATTTGCGAAAAACCCAGGTAAATTACACATTAACAAATTTGTCAATCCTCGCGTTAAGCAGTGCGGTTTCACTGCATGACCACGGTTTTCTGTTAACTCAACGTGAACTGCTTCAGAATTTCTCAGTGGCAACCAATTCTGTGAACCACTTCGAGGATTCCATAAGAGAAAGTGTGGCAATCAGTTGATTGGGTCCAACAGGAACTTTCTGAACTGCTGGCATGACTTTCAGAGCAGCTGGTGGAAGGCTTGTCACATTTACGCGTGTTACTTTTCTCAGTGCAAACCCAGCCGAACCCAAGCCTTCTGGAAATTGAACATCTATTCTATCAGAGGTTGCAAACTACTTACAAGCAGAAGATACATATGCTGTAGTTCATTACTTGCTATTATGCTGAGAAATGAATCTAATGTGGTTAGCCAATGGGCTATGCCGTATGCCTAGCACATCTGGTTGAAAAGTCCATGCTGTGTGAATAAAAAGGTTTATCATATCCGTTTGAGTTTGAGATTAACAAAGCCTTCTCTGAAATATCGACTATAGGAAGTCCAGCTCTGGTCGTTGACGGTGTGACAACAGACGAGTGTTGGTTCTTAAGGAATGGTGTCATCCACCTTTTCAACGATATCGTCTTCATTGCGAATTAGATCGGAAGCCAGCTTTCTACCGCAAACTTATTCTTTCCGTTGGGATTGGTCCGTTTCATCAACGCTAATGTTCAGTAGTGCCGCTTTCTCAGAGAATGGTGTCTCCCGACCTGCTTCGCGAGCTACTGGTTCGGTAGATGATCTTGTAAGCGTTACTGAGCTACCGCGTTACTTTCCAACTGCCACCCTGCTTATCTCAAGCACTAAAAGGTTGTACTGGTGAAGTGACCTCGCAAGTTAAAGCGATGTGCTAAAGGTTGTGCATCACAACTTTATTGGACGGGGTGGGAGATCTTCACGCAATAATGATGGTATGCTAGAACAGAAGTTACAAAATACTAATGTTTTGTTAGTGCGGGAAATAAGCATAGTGGTGAACGCTGGTTTGGGTCACACACGTCTCACAGGTTCTCACTCACAAGCTTCTGTAAGGCACGGTCAGCATGAAACACAGTTACGCTAACTGAGCGGCTCTGGCGTAGTCATGAATTTTTCACTTCATTTCTCAGGTAGATCTAATTTGCGATGGGCCCCCAAGTCTGTTTTGTAGAACCAACGGGGGTTGCTTTTTTGTTTTGCAATCAAATGACTTCATTTACCTCCTCCGATAGTAACTCGCACCATCAGCACAGAATACGGAGTCATTGTGATTTCTCAGAGCAGCTGGAAACGCATTTTTTAGCTTTCTGAGGCCAGTCTTATAAGATTTCCAACCAAATTTGAGTTGAAAATACAATTTGCGTTGATATTTCGATTACTGTAGCATGGAAAATTTCCTTGAATAATTATTTTTCGTATCTGTCTGTGTAAGCCACCAAAGTATGACTTCCATTTTGTGGAACCTGGTCATGCTGCTTAAAGTTAGTTGCGTGACCATGTATGACCGGAATGCCTAAACGTTGCTTCCGAAAACATGCCATGGTTTACATTTTCGCTTTTATTCCAGTACGAATGGGGAACCAAATATCTAGTAGCCTTTATCCACAATTACCTGCTATCATCAGTATCCTTGTCCCGTAAGGCTTATTTTACAATGGCAATCAATTAGGACTGAACGTCGTTCTCACATTAGGCCACTCATACCCCATGATTCGTGCACTTTTCTCACACATGGTCAACATACTGGACATTTAGGGTGCTACATAATCAAGGACTATCTGCATCATCCTGCTTGCGGATTCAGCGGTTTAACGGATTCAAAATGTGACATCACTTGTTCTATTTTTTAATAACATACATAAAGTACACAAGTGTAACCCACTTGCACATGCTTTGGTTCCCGTAGCAAGTAGCAAAAGATGGTTTCATCACCTCTGTATTACTCAATCACCATCGGTGTTCCCAGTTGCGTGAGTGTGTAGCTTTTTAAATATGACGTATCAAGGTCAAAAACACTCCCGAAAATTTGAAGGTCACCGAAGAATGTACAAGGTTGAATATTTTCGGAAGATGGCTTGACGTGGAAACAACAGAGATCACATTCGACCACCTCATGAAATTCATCAGTAAATTGATGTTATTCCTTGAAAATAAAAAGGTTACATTGTTTCATTCTAAAATTTCATAGAAAAATATAAATCAACAAAGTCCATTACTTGCAGAATTACCATCCGTCTATGATAGCCTGTAAGCAACCAGCTGGGGTGAACATTGAAAGAATTGTTAATATATGCAAAGCTCGAGGTAAACAATTCATTCAACGTCACCTTAAACAAATGACTTTTCACATTGGAAATGGGTAAATAACCTGGCAATCTTCGCTTCAGATATGTGCATTAAGTTTTTCACTGTCACAGACGTAAACAGTCTACTGCGCACGAGATAGAAAAAAGGATTGCAAAACACGAGGCAGTTGGAAATATGATCATTATGTTTGACCCTGAGGGATATAGGCAAAAGAGTTAACATCTGCTTACTTTGATATTTCAAGCTGTAACCAGGTGGTCTCATGGAGATGGAGGTGATGTGAAAGTTACACACTTCTTAGTCTCTGCATTCTGAAGAATGAAGCTAGGCTTGTCCTCTTCTAAAAACTGTTACTTTTCCGTGTTGACAAACATAACGAGGCCTAAAGTAAACTTTTTTGTTTCGTTACCTGATTATGTTATCAAGTTATACTTGCTGTTACTGATTTCACGTTATTCCAGTGCTTCAATTTTCCTCACACTGACGAGGTAAATACAGCAAAACTCATGCTATTTCGTTTTTTTATGGTAACAACTACCACCTTCAATATACTAGATCTTTAAAAATGTTCGAGCATGATTTCTTGTGAAAGTCACGTAACGATATCCGATTATTATCACGAACTATGCCAGACAGCAGTTTATGCAAATCGATAACTACCTCGTTGAACAGCAGTGTTCCGGTGGAAAGGTGAGTAAATCCGACTTACTTATTTAAACTTACTGTTTCTAGCTCCGGTGGTCCCTGAAATTTTTATCCAAACTGTACTGCTGCTGTTCTTTGTGGCCAGACAATCAAAACCAGTAAGCTTGTAAGCGAGATAGGCTTCCTTGCGTTCTCTTACATGACTGTTAAGCACTTAGTACTCAGGGATCATTATGATTTAGACATTTTTATGCTTGCTAATGCAAGATGACGTAAAAGTAGACGCGGCCTCAAACTAATGTTGAATTCTAATGCTTTTAGGGTATGAAGGGGGAATCTGTACACCAATAGGGTACAATGTTAAGAGTTTTTGATTATGGATCACTTCGGCGTTCTGATTATTTCCTCTCATCCTTTCTTGTGGACAGAACTTACACACCAAATAAGCTGGTAATCCTGCCACATTTTCAGTGGTGACGACCATCTCCAAAACTTTGTCATCAGACCCCTTAGCTATGTGTGAATAGCGAGATAAAACTCATGCCGGAGGTGTTTTATTTTATTCGTGTTCTCGATGGAAGCAGACGGTCCTGAGAGCATGCTCATCATACCTGTGCATCGCCGTATATCCATACTGTTATTGAGTTCATCACTGAATCCTACCAAGTTGCGTGTGCCAGATTGAGCTTGGGAAGCTGGAGTATTCAAATCTGTGGAACAGTGTGACAGCTGTTTTTCAGTTAACTAGCTCTTTTTCAAGTCAGATATGCGAGTGACAGTTGGCTGACTGGAACTTTAAACTAAAGGATATTCAATTTGCCATCTGTGGGAAATCGCACGCTGATACAACAAAGCCAGTTTATTGTTTTTAAGTTGAGTATATTGACCTGTTTGTCTGTCCCTCTGTTAGTGCTATCTTCGGCTTGAAAAGTGTGAATGCAATAGTCAACTGAATCAGCAGGGATTAGGTACTAACCACCATTAACAGGAACAGTCAAGATGCCGGTTTTAGAAATCGACCTGCACAAAATAATCATTTGTGTACGATCATCAAGCTATCTGGCAAGGGGGGCATATGTCAATAACCTACCCAGCTCAGTGTGCCAGGTATGATTGACTAACTGTTCTGCAGAATTAAATGCGCAAACAAAATCTCCCGAAATGTTCACGCTGGAATCCACCGAACCAACTCTGGAGCACTGAACTCATGTTACTGAGCAAATTGGACAAATTGGACAAATGAGAGAAAATCCAACCGTGAAAAATGCGGGCCTCGACTGGTTTCGAACCAGCGTATAAACAGCATACTCTTAAATGACAGGCGTTGTATCAGCTTAGCTCAAAGAATTTACATTTTACATTTATTCTCTGCTGGCGGAACGTTAGTTTTGTTTGCATATGCTGTTCTGTCGGTAATTCGAATCTAGTCGAAGCTCAACCTCTTCGCGGTTGACTATCTTCTGAGCTATGGAATACGTCATATCGCTCAGTAAAAAAAAGTAATTTACGAAATAATATGCTGTGACAAACAGATTCCTTACAATACGCACAGTACAGATCATCTGCGTATCTAGTCACATACAACGCAGCAAGATCGATATTACAGGATTTATACTCAGAAAGATACAGCTACATTTTTAATGACATAGAAGGGGGACAACGGAATCTTTAGAGTTCAGTTAGTTTCATTCTCGAAAATGAGGTAGCCAGAAGTATAGGAGTTCATATACTCAACCACTGAGTTTTGCAGTCACTATTACCAGCAAGGACTCAAGAAGAATACATTCAGCTTTTCATTTATTTCAACAAAATAATAACCCACTTCCATAGTGCATGATCAGATTAACTGGGTCAAAACATTCTTCACTGCTGAGTGACCAATAGCAACCTCTCATATTATGTGCTCCACTTATCACATGAGGTGATGCAATGGGTGTAGAGAGTTTATGGTTGGAAACACTATGGCAAGCCGAAAGGAGACAATAAACAATCTAGTGCAGGGGAAAATTGAAAAGTTACAACAACGCAAAAGAGGTGCAGACAGTCAAGGTGATGCACACTTTCTATTCTCTTCGATTACGAAGTTGGACCAGCATCTGCTGATTGATGAGCGGTTTGGCAGCCGTGACAACGTGGACGAAACCGAATTGTAAAAAATTCGTACTTCGGCTGGATTCAAACCAACGACGGAAACAGCACGTCCAAACGAGACAGATGTTTTGTCATCTAACTTACGAAACCAAGATGGATGCTCAGAAACTCCGATTCACTTACCAAGTTAATCCACTGTGTCATATGGCACCTATCACACAATCTCAGAGACTGGTTGCTTGAGATGGATTCCTTGCCAAGTTCACGCTGGAACTCACTAATGTCACCGGAGTGCGTTTATGCTTGCACCATGGTAGACACTTCTACGCCAGTTGAAAGATGTAACGATGGTTTAAGAAGTGGAAGTACTAAAATGGACAGAAGGAATAAATTATGCACCAAATAACCCCTTCTTAATTAGCACAATATCGAACATGAGCTAATGATAATGCACCTAATGTCTCAGTGTTAACAATGCAGTGAAATTACTTTCGTTGGTAACTTGCTGAAATGAAGTAAATGTGGTGCTTGACGAACCGATTGGGAGGTGCATCGATTATCCATGAGGATATGGCAACATTACTCAGCCGACATACCCGAACTATTCTTTCTCCATTACCAGGCAACCTCGAATAAACCGACTATGTAAAGGAAGTCCCCCGCTGAAATTTTGATAGGTTGTAGTTACGTCTGTACGTTCTAATTGTTTCTGAAATGTTTACCCTGATTGAGTGCCGATGAGTCCACAACCCGATGCGTTCTAACGCCATGACTGCCATGCATGATCGCGCGTCCGATTTGCCATTTGATTTGTACAGCACTTTTCTGCCCTATATACGCACTGTCTCTGGGTCCTGGTTTTTGATTGGCTACTACTAAACTCACATCTCAGGATGGGTACTAAGCCGTATGATGGAGCACGTAGCTGCAGATGGGACTCTACAGCAACATACGAACAGTTATTTGGCGTGCGTTATGAAGTGATCACTTAGTTTCGTGTATTGCTATAAATTTAAAACCGAAACCAAGCTGTTTTTACATTGCTGCGTCGTACTCATGTAATTTCATAACAGTACGATAGACTTATGTGTAGTTGCGAAATATGTAGGCTCGTTTGCTAGTACTTAGAGAGACAAATTCGCTGGCTTCATGGTAAGAGAGATTATTGCCAGTTGTTTTGATTTCTCACTCACCAGCGTTCACTTCAACGAATACTTGTAAATATGAGACATTCTCTGAAGACTAAATTTTACACTGATGTTCCAAAGGAACTTTAGTCTGAGTGTCAATAACCTCAAGGGTTCAATTTAACTCGTATGGAACTAGCAGTCAAGGTTGGCTATCCCTATAATAACTTTATTGGAACTCGAGACGATCGGGCAACCTGAGCATTGCTCACAAGCGAGAGTGGTTGAGCGTTCAGATTTGATAATTCGGTCGTGCCTAATGTAAGGTGAATGGCGCAGGGGTCAACACGGTTGCCTCATGATTGGAATGACCGGAGTTCAAATCCCGGCCGTGGCAAGGATATGCACTACTGACGAGCTCTAATGAGAGCGAAACTCGAGTCTAGTGCTTCTTTTCGAAAGAGGTTAGATGGAAAGTCAAGTTCAATTTTGAAATTCGTAGAAGTGTATTTCAGATCATTTTTCTCAGAACTTCATCGGGTACTGCACCCTGCTTCGTCACTTGGTCGAATGTCTGATCGCGTGACAAAGTAAGGTAACTGAAAGAACCCTTCCAGGACCCTAAACACCTCAGGTCATCCCAGTAAACTGATTTTCTTAAGATTTCTGTAAAGGAGGGCAAACAGTTCGATTTATAAGGTTTCGATAGCTTAAATAGAGGATCCTGATAGTTTGTTAAGTCTTATCTAACTAACTCAGTGCCTCATATGACTTTAAACAACCTACTCTAAATCATCGGAAACGTGAGTAACCGAAAATAGGTATGGTATCGAGATGTTGCAAACAAAATTAGTGATAAACTATACCACGGCTCACTCCAAAACTGTCTTAGTTTGAGTTTCAGTGCGTTGCATTTCCGTTGACTAATGTCAATTTAAATGTGAACGGTGAAATTTGCTAAACGGTTGAGTGTGATGCAGGGGATGGTGATCTGAAGTTCCGTCGCGTCTCACGAGCACCCTACTCTGTATCCAGTGCGTGTTTGAGACACCTTGCAACATCAGCATACGACTATGCATTTTATATTATTCTGCCTAACTGACGATCGTTGACACCAGTCGCTTCAGCAGTGGTGTAAAGAAGACTCAAGTTAAGTCATGTCAGTTATACGCCTTATGCAACTCTGGTGGTTAATTTTTCGTTTTTACATACACGCATCCACAACTAACACAGGATATTTACGCAAGTTTGACTGAGTCACTAAATATTTTCGTTCCCAATAACAGTGGTGATAATAGAACACGTGAAAACGACAAGAAAGCGGACGCAGTCACTGTCAGATGTGATCAGGAGACTACTAATTCCGTTTTATGATTAAGTATGATTAATTCAGGGATAAAATGTTCAGGTATGTGGAGACTTCGACCTGAATATAGACTAACGAAATATTATAAAACGAGAATAAATTCATAAAGGCCCGAATAGATAATATGGACTGTTGGTCACCGGCGAATATTAGGAGGTTTTGGCTTATATACAGATTGAACATCATCCCAAATTGCTCAAATCTGTTACACTTCCGCAGAACTTTCAGCGGTCGATTTCGAGAAGAAGCACTAAACTCGAGTTTCTCCCTCATTAGAGCTCATCAGTAGCGCACATCCTTGCCACGGCCTGAAATAGAACACCGGCCACGCCATTGATCTCAAGTTAGACACGACTGGATTATCATATGTGAACGCTCAGCCACAGTCGCTTGTGAATAATGTTCTAATTTCCCAGTCATCTCGATAGGAAACACAGTAACTGTCCTGTTAGCTCCAATCGGTGATCCCACGGCTAGCAATTCTCCCCAAGCTGTGAGTTGGGTTTTTGCTGAAATACCGCTTGCACATTATGGAATGAATAGTTAAATGAACAGGAGAAAGTTAAACGTTCCGCAACTACAAACGGGAGAAACTAACTGGTGTACAGTGCATTCGGTGAAGAAGCATTGGTAAATCGATTGATCACGTGGAGCGAGATCGATATAGACTTTCAGCCCTACACAGAAAGCGTGAGATTTAGGACCTGGGTTGGGACGCCAAAAGCAAAGTGATTGCGTCAAAGTAATCCCCAGATATTTACTAGACAACGGTCAAGACAAAGGTTCTTTATTTACGTGAAGTGAGCGGCATGTATCGAAATGTCTCTCATACTGATTTTCTTTCATAAGTCAAAACATATACCAACAAGTTTGGATGTGTTAATTATAAGCAACGTAAGATCCACATGCGAGATACATTGAATTTCGGTTGGGTTCGAACTACTGACAGAAACGTCATGCCCTGTTGTGGCAAGCGTTCTACTAGCTGTGCCACAAAACTCCATCGGCAGTCAAGTTGTTCTGGAATTGGACCCAACTGCCCGCCAAATTCACTACAACAACTACTACAGCAACCGCTCCGATGAAATGTCTTCAAGGCGACTTAACGTAGCGCACTGAAATACTAAGAGTCATTTGTAGCTTCGAAAAGGTTTTTGCGTTCCCACTTAAAACTTATGAATTTTTATCGAGTTTACTGGTAACCCCTGAAATCTTCTCTGTCACTTGCAATACGTTACGGATTCTGGTGGTAAATCGTTTCAAAATTTGGAAACAGTCACCATTTATTCATGTCGCGCTTTATGAGGAAACGCGCGACTTCGTTCATTTTCTCAGCAATTTCGTTTTCCAAAACCTGTAACATTTCTGTTAGCAAAACAGGTTGTGAGGCTTTCCTCGATCACTGATACTTTAATCTAATTATTTTCAGTGTACTGACTTCCTTTAATCCATTTGGTCAAAACAGAGGGAAGACATATTTTGCGAGGTGTTAACATTCCGATTTACTCTCATCAGTCGCTAGTGTGAAATCGACAAATTTTATGCAACTTCCACATAGTAACAACAGTCGAACGAACCAATCACATAGTTCCAATCTTTCGCGCCCTAGTAGTGCAATCAATTCCACGGCGAGGAGATCACTTGCGTCAGCGTCTTCTGCGCATACAAAACCGGGGATGTTGTTTGATTAGCATTGCTTCACTAATCACTATCAGTTTCGGGTTGCGATTAAGTTTCAACATCTTAAACCATTTGACAGGGTCAACTAGGTGATCGGTTGTTAGGATGTGTTTGACAATCGATGTAGCCAGGTTCTTCAAGCTTGTTACAATCAGCAGATCGTTTCCTCAGATTGCAGTTGACAACCCCTTGGGAATGTCCTCCGTCACACATTGATGCAAGCGCCCATCTGTGCTGTCTATGTAGACATCATTGCAATTGCAAATGAACTGGTACATTACATGGAAGACAGACTGATCGGTTGAATGTGCATCACCGGTATGGCGATCCAAACCCCCTAATGCTTAACAGGATGCGCAGTTTGGCAACTGGGTAGGTGCGTTGCAATGCCGAGTTCAATTTGTGACTAGTGTTGTTGGTCAGGTGATCATCCTTGAGTTGGATTTGAAGAAATATATTTCTTTTCTCCGCATTGCAGCTTACCACTTCAGGCTCTCTCTCTCTATGGTTTCAAGACAATTTCTTGTGCATTTTTCCAAGCTGCATCTAAAGAAAAACTTCCGGTAAACGAAGTGAAACTTGTAAGACTTACAATCCTCACATCGATTCCCAGTAACGCTTCGCCAGTTTGCTTAACAGCTAATCTTTGGTTTGCCGGATCATGTTTGAAAACTTTTTCAGAACTGCACTTCAAGAAACCACAACGAAGACACTTGGGAACTTACAAAATCTGATACTTCTTGGGCGAATGTCAGATTTTATCACAGCTGATTTTAGTCATATTCATGTTTCATCGGCTGTTCCCTTTACCGAAGCTCAATTCGATGTATTTCCGTTGGGTGTAGATATCAAGGTGCTACCGAAACGAGTGAACAAATTTGTGAACTTATATGAGCAAGTTAAAGAACTTACTTCCGCCTCACTGGACAACGCGGACCGGTTTCGTGCAAAGTGGGTTGATATCTCGCACGAGTCTCTATTGGCCCCGGTACGCCAACATTGTTGGTTGCCTGCAAAACTCTACAGAGCCATCAAGGAGTTCAAAGAAATGACTGGCCTAGTCTTCCGCAAGGGCTCTGGCGTTGTCATTATGCGGAAGGAGAACTACGTAGCCAATATGAGCGTGGTATTTTCTGATTCAAGAGATTCCAATTGAATGCCAGGCCTGATAGAAATTTCCTGACTGAAAAACGGATATCGGTGAAACTGCCAATATTGATGCTGCATGGGTAGATTTCTGAGTTTCAGTGTTAAAACTGAAACCAACAGGAATGCAGACATCGAGAATGAGAGGTTCATCAAAAATCCACAAGATGGGTGTTCCACCACGACGGGTATCATCCATGAACAATTCGGCATATCACAAACTGGTGCGATAGTTAGTGTACATCCTTAAGCCAATTCGTGAATTATCCCCGCTTGTGTTCGTGTTTCTTTTGAGTTGGCAGAAATTTTAGAGAAGAATTTGAGAAGGACACAGACAATATAATTGGTCGACGTGGAGTCTGTGTTTACTGACGTACCACTGCGTGTAACTGTTTTATTAGATTTTATTTCAAGTCAAAATATGGATCAGATTCTCTCAAGGATCTCATTTTTGCTTGTACGGAAATCATTCCGTCCAAATTCGAAAATGTTAACTATGGACCGATTAACGGTGTAACTATGGGTATCCCAATGGGTCCTATATTGACGGACGAATTTTTGGGAACGCTCAAAAGGCAATCTCAAAAAGGGAATCGGTGTGTATTACTTTACAAACCTTACGTGGACGACATTTCAGTTTTTAATGATGAATGTGTTTTTACTTTATTTTATAACTATTTGAACTCCGTCCATCCAAACCTCATTGCATGTTATGAAGTGAAGTTTAATAGTTGCCTGTCGTTCTTAGACATTTTTACAATCAGACGTCAAGATTGTACATGTTAACGGTCTGTTTGTCGAAATCCAACGTGTAGTGCACTGTATTTGGAGCTATCCAACTTCGCACCTTTTACTTATAAACGATGGCCACTGAAAACGTTATTTCACACAACCAGAATGATTTCCATTGGAGAAAGAAAAGTTTATTGAAGAAACGCTGGTGGAAAGCGACTGTCTTTTCAAGTTTGTAGATACCCAACGTAAGATTAAAGAACCGAAAGTGGTAAGTTGCCATGCAAAGAAAAGTAATATATTTTTTTAAGTCCACTTCAGTGTTCATCAAACAGCATCGCCCGGTTTTGTATGCGCAGAAGACGCTGACGCAAGTGATCTCCTCGCCGTGGAATTGATTGCACTACTAGGGCGCGAAAGATTGGAACTATGTGATTGGTTCGTTCGACTGTTGTTACTATGTGGAAGTTGCATAAAATTTGTCGATTTCACACTAGCGACTGATGAGAGTAAATCGGAATGTTAACACCTCGTGAAATATGTCTTCTTTCTTTTTTTCCCTAGCTCATTTTTACCATAACTTATCTCGAGATGAAACACAGTAACTCTCATGTTAACTCTCGATCGGACAACCTAATGATAACGCATAAGCGAGAATGAGGGAGCGCTTAGCTAAGATTATTCATTCGTGTCCATTCTCATTGGCGGCTTAGTGACCTCAACTACTGCTAATCTTATGATTTTGGAATACCTGTCGGTCTCTATGCATCATACAAGTACCCTGTAATTTCCTCCTTAAAGCGGAACGAATTTATTTTTCGCAGCCGTGTTTTGGTTCGTCTTGCAACCGATTAACATCGACAGTCTCGTTATACTCGGGACCAGGATTTCGCGCTTTAATTATTACTAGGAGAGCAATCCGATTTCTGTCCAGCAGATTGCTATATCTTGTAGGAGCCAACATATTCTGTCAAAGGTTTACAACATGCATAATGTGAGGTTAACAACGCACCGGTCAAGATGATTGTTTCCTGAAAGCGTCATCGGTGTTCTAATCCCAGCCGCGGCAAGGATATGCACTACTGACAAGCTCTAGCAAGAGCAAAACTCGAGTTTAGTGCTTCTTTTTGGAAAAAGCTAGCTGGAAGTTCATCTGAATGCGAGCAAATAGGAGTGATGTTCAAATTGAGAAGCAATTGGTTTCAACACTGGGTGGAAATGAGATGCTGATATCCGATACATAACTGACTACTGCATCTTCTTTGGATGGACTTTGTTGGCGTCTGCTACTGATGTTCGACTTTGCCTGTCAAGCAGGTGGAAGCCAAAACAACATTCAACCCGTTTCTCTGCTTCTACACTTCAAGGTATATTGTTTATTTAAACCCTAGCCTCAGTTACCAAATTTTCGAAACACACAGTAGATTGAAAGACGCAAACTAAATGTTTTATGTTTCTACAGACAGCAGGTGCTGTAGTTCACAGAATTAGCTCATTCAAAATGAGCACAGTGATGCACCTGTCATGTTTTCTTTTATGCACACCCTCAAGTTTTCATTGTAGTTATAAGTTGCAACATTCAGCCAACCTTCTCACTTATTTGACACTGTGGAATCTTTCACATGCAGCTCATCATCGTAATGCTCGGGATTCTGTGAGACAATCTACCCAATATACGATATATGGAAGGTGAACGCATTTTGTTCGTTATCAAGCGACATTACTGATCGGCAGGACTTGGCGTAACGTTTTGCGGACTCATCTTGAGGGTACTGGCATTCCTTCCCTCAGTCACATGGATTTTCCCCAATTATAAATCAAACTTTAAATCAGCCTTCTACCGATATCACGCGTATCCCAGGTTACACAGCTCACTTTGTCATTAGTGTTTTGTAGTACTAATACTTTAATGGAACAGATCAGTTCTTCACGTTCTTGGACAGTAAGCACGCTGAGATTAATTGGGTGAACACCGTTTAACAAAAACGCTGTTCATCTGTTGAGCCATCTTATTGGTTGTTACCATAGCACTCACATACACGTCATTAATGCACCTGAATGAAATGTCAGGAGTTCCCAATCATCATAGCCGCCGACAGCCAACACTGTAATGAATACTGATTCGATGGTTTGACTTGTGAGATTTCTTTTTTCTAGCTTAATACCTAGTCGATTGTCAGTTCCATTTGAGACGTTCAGGAGTCACAGGTGTGTGATAAAATATGTTCTACACTATGCTTGAGTGTAGCTAGTGATCGACTGACCACCTAAAAAAGGCTTTCTCCCAGAGTGTGTTGTGATGAACAAAATGCACGTTTAGTAGTTCTACATGATCAGGTTAGTTGACACTTGTTATACTGATGTTTACATATTGCGACTGGGCCATACAATGAGGTGGTGCTTCTGGTGATTGTTCATATGTTATACGTGTGTTCCAAAGAACATAACCATTGAAGGGACTATACACGTAGAGAGCCGATGGTCGCAACAAGGGTAAGCTTACAGCATGAATTGTTTCTCCAGTGCTCGTAACGCTTCCGAACAATGCTTAAACAATACAGACCGACTGATCGTTGAAATACTGGGATTGGTGCAACACATCAACACCATCATTTAAATGATCGATTTGTCTGTTTGATCTACTGCCAGAATTATCCAGGGTGCTTCGTTCGGCGATCTTCTTGGTTACTTGCTGTTGTTATTACTAGTAACGTCCATGAGAAGAGATAATGAGCCATCTGCAGACACTGGTAACGATTCGTTCAGCCCATTTTCACAGGCGTTTCCGTTTTGCTCCAATGAATCTAACTATCACTGTAATTTTATGATGGTTGGGAACAGTGGTGGTGTTGTTCGTAGCTCGGGTTGATGGTTTAGGTATTGATGTGTTCGCCGAGCTTGGCATTTGGGTTGCAAACGTAAGTTTAATTGAAGTGAATTTTATTCGGGCATAAATTTTCTATGCTATCAGGAAACTAACAAAGTTTTAGGTGAAAAACTATCTGTGTAAACCGTGCTGGCGTATCACTGTATATACACAGCTGCTTCTGAAGGACAATCACAAAATTACTGTCGTGACAACCTTGTACAGAGTCACCGTATTGTGTACCGTCGACATGATTTTATGTCAGCCATGCAAATGAGCCTTTGAGTTACCAGAATCAAATAGCTGGCGTTGGTATCCAAGCCTCATTTATGATTTGGCGATATCCGTTGTGGCAAGTCGTTGAAGTGTAAAGCTCATCAAACGTGGATCGCAAGGACGACGAAGCTGACGCTGACAGTAGTGGCCTCACTTACGCCAGCTAAAGAAGATGGAATTCACAAACGGACTCTCACGAGTAGAGGGGACCGCCTGCTACTTAAAATTACCGAAGCAAATCCATCTGTCTCCAAACAAAAATTGGATAACTTCATCGTCTGTGCTCCATCTAGGAGAACATTTGAACAAGTACGTCCTACATAGGAATCTAAGCAATTCTTTTTATTCAGCTGATATTCATGAACAAAACAAGACTAGTATTAGCTGTGTGATGCCGTGTGAGATGCAGCCCCGGGTTGAGTGGACTTACCTGAGTGAATATATCAATGTTTGTATGGGAATCAAAGAACAGATCACCCACTAACGTGGTAAGACAATCAAATTTTGGCATCCGAGGCATACCAACAGTGCGTACGTTCTAGTGGTGACATAAATATGCAGGTCCAAGTAACTCTCCAGATTGTGTCGATCGAGCAGCGTTTTGAACAATACAATGAGCCGTGGACACACAGTTGGGAAGTGTTCGCAATCCGTAATTGAGTAGTTTCACCTTCATGCTAACCTGCCCACTTTGAATTCAATTTTATGGGAATACTTTCTGACCCTCCTTCGTTGGTTTAGTGAAGTTCAGCGGGTCGGTGTACACTTATGTGCAGAATGCTGTTGGCTATCCTTATGACCTATCTGGTTGTGGAAAATTATATCTACGGTCACTGACCTTCAGCTGTACCTGTACTTTCTTACTGACTGCGCTTGAGCCACTGAGTAATCATGATATCCAACGTTTCTTTAGTAAATACCTTCGTTTGTGTTATTAAAGATAAGAATCGAGGCTCCAGTGAAAAACACAGTTTCACCAAACGGACTGTTTCCAACCAATTCTGTTCTTTGGCTGGCGCAATTACATAAAATTAAGTGAGGAGCCTGAATGTTATTGATCAGAGATTAATGAGGGGACGACGTGGTTGGATAAATGACTAGCAATGCTTCGTTGTGGTTGGGAACACAAACGAAGTCGGTCCGAGTTAGTCAGTGTTAATCGGGCTGGGACAATGAGACAGGAACAAATTGCCTCACGGGCTGGGTGACCGTGTTAAACCAAGGAAGCCCCAGGGTTTGAACAGACTTTATATGCACACACAGATCCGGTTGACTTAGTCGGTTTGTGACCGTCTCGGCTCTCGAGAGGATGTGGCATTTGAACTTTCGCGATAAGACGACAGGAACCCGACAGACGGCACGTAAAGCTAAGTTCGTGTCTGTTTGTGGATTATAATCGACTAAATGTGACCAGAATGGATGAACTGGTGCGTTTTGTTGTCCGAGAGTGAAACCAAACAGGGTAGTATTCACGGATTCTTTCTGATAAACGCCTAAAGTTTCGACATATATATGCTGAACCAAAAGAACAGTCAAATAAATCGATCAGAAAAGCGGTAACATTATTAAGCATATTATGTTTCAAATTCAGTGGAACCGCTCGTTCTGAGTGAAGTGTGACAACAGAACTAGCTGCATAATAAGTCGTGTTGATGGCATTGACGACTTGATGTGATACCAACTTTGCCGCTGTGTCAACCTTGAATAGTAACGATATGTAGACGTTGAAAAACAGATGGGAATAACACAACGTTACGAGCAATTTGTAATACTCTACGTTTCAACCATCTCGGGTGACATTCCTCAGGAGTGTTGAAATCGAAATTACGTTAACAAAATTTATTAATGTGATTTCCATCACAACACTCCTGAGGAAGGCCACCCGAGGTGTTTGAAACGTAGAGTATTACAACTTGCACGTAACGTTGTGTTATTCCCAATCTGTTTTTCAATAGCATGTTAAGTACGACTGACTTGATGTGATACCAACTTTGCCGCTGTGTCAACCTTGAATAGTAACGATATGTAGACGTTGAAAAACAGATGGGAATAACACAACGTTACGAGCAATTTGTAATACTCTACGTTTCAACCATCTCGGGTGACATTCCTCAGGAGTGTTGAAATCGAAATTACGTTAACAAAATTTATTAATGTGATTTCCATCACAACACTCCTGAGGAAGGCCACCCGAGGTGTTTGAAACGTAGAGTATTACAACTTGCACGTAACGTTGTGTTATTCCCAATCTGTTTTTCAATAGCATGTTAAGTACGACTGACTTGATGTGATACCAACTTTGCCGCTGTGTCAACCTTGAATAGTAACGATATGTAGACGTTGAAAAACAGATGGGAATAACACAACGTTACGAGCAATTTGTAATACTCTACGTTTCAACCATCTCGGGTGACATTCCTCAGGAGTGTTGAAATCGAAATTACGTTAACAAAATTTATTAATGTGATTTCCATCACAACACTCCTGAGGAAGGCCACCCGAGGTGTTTGAAACGTAGAGTATTACAACTTGCACGTAACGTTGTGTTATTCCCAATCTGTTTTTCAATAGCATGTTAAGTACGACTGACTTGATGTGATACCAACTTTGCCGCTGTGTCAACCTTGAATAGTAACGATATGTAGACGTTGAAAAACAGATGGGAATAACACAACGTTACGAGCAATTTGTAATACTCTACGTTTCAACCATCTCGGGTGACATTCCTCAGGAGTGTTGAAATCGAAATTACGTTAACAAAATTTATTAATGTGATTTCCATCACAACACTCCTGAGGAAGGCCACCCGAGGTGTTTGAAACGTAGAGTATTACAACTTGCACGTAACGTTGTGTTATTCCCAATCTGTTTTTCAATAGCATGTTAAGTACGACTGACTTGATGTGATACCAACTTTGCCGCTGTGTCAACCTTGAATAGTAACGATATGTAGACGTTGAAAAACAGATGGGAATAACACAACGTTACGAGCAATTTGTAATACTCTACGTTTCAACCATCTCGGGTGACATTCCTCAGGAGTGTTGAAATCGAAATTACGTTAACAAAATTTATTAATGTGATTTCCATCACAACACTCCTGAGGAAGGCCACCCGAGGTGTTTGAAACGTAGAGTATTACAACTTGCACGTAACGTTGTGTTATTCCCAATCTGTTTTTCAATAGCATGTTAAGTACGACTGACTTGATGTGATACCAACTTTGCCGCTGTGTCAACCTTGAATAGTAACGATATGTAGACGTTGAAAAACAGATGGGAATAACACAACGTTACGAGCAATTTGTAATACTCTACGTTTCAACCATCTCGGGTGACATTCCTCAGGAGTGTTGAAATCGAAATTACGTTAACAAAATTTATTAATGTGATTTCCATCACAACACTCCTGAGGAAGGCCACCCGAGGTGTTTGAAACGTAGAGTATTACAACTTGCACGTAACGTTGTGTTATTCCCAATCTGTTTTTCAATAGCATGTTAAGTACGACTGACTTGATGTGATACCAACTTTGCCGCTGTGTCAACCTTGAATAGTAACGATATGTAGACGTTGAAAAACAGATGGGAATAACACAACGTTACGAGCAATTTGTAATACTCTACGTTTCAACCATCTCGGGTGACATTCCTCAGGAGTGTTGAAATCGAAATTACGTTAACAAAATTTATTAATGTGATTTCCATCACAACACTCCTGAGGAAGGCCACCCGAGGTGTTTGAAACGTAGAGTATTACAACTTGCACGTAACGTTGTGTTATTCCCAATCTGTTTTTCAATAGCATGTTAAGTACGACTGACTTGATGTGATACCAACTTTGCCGCTGTGTCAACCTTGAATAGTAACGATATGTAGACGTTGAAAAACAGATGGGAATAACACAACGTTACGAGCAATTTGTAATACTCTACGTTTCAACCATCTCGGGTGACATTCCTCAGGAGTGTTGAAATCGAAATTACGTTAACAAAATTTATTAATGTGATTTCCATCACAACACTCCTGAGGAAGGCCACCCGAGGTGTTTGAAACGTAGAGTATTACAACTTGCACGTAACGTTGTGTTATTCCCAATCTGTTTTTCAATAGCATGTTAAGTACGACTGACTTGATG
>QNGE01001234.1:170863-181345 GCA_008508345.1 Paragonimus westermani | reverse complement strand
GGTTTCTCACACCTGGGTTGAGAAATATACCATTATTATTATTATTTCGGTGAAGAAAGCCAGTTACAGGAGGGTAAAGCTCAGTAAGGTTCTCCGGAGTTTCCAAATCGGTATCTTCCAGCACATAATAATATATATTTCTCAGGGCATATGTGAGAAGCACGCTGGGCAATACGCGATCACTGCAAACATATACAAACCATACAAAAACGAATAATTAAACAGTAGCACGATCGTGAAGCCTGCCGTCAAGAAGGAAGTGGCCATAAGGCAAATGATTGCAGTTTATGAAACTTTGACGCACGCAACAGAGAACGAGATAGTTTGGTCGCTTCACAGATTTAGTCTCAAAAAATTGGATGTTACACTAATTTACATTTTACAGGGTCGTGGGATGGACAATATTTTTAACTAGTTCCAGGTTACTCCGGGAGGAATGCTCAAACGCATCTTTGGAGTGTTTCAACATTAGGGGATAAAGATGGCTTCCGGAATATGTCAAGATAGAACGGCTTTGGCGAGGCAGGGCAGAAAATCTCAGAATCCAGCGAACGATTGCGGAGATTCCAACGCAGTATTTTGTCGATTCCCCGGAAAAAAGGTCAAAAGACGAACATCTCGCTAACCGTTCATCCAAGACGGAGTTCCGCGCACCCGTCCATTGTAGAAAAGATTCCTCGCTCAGCGGATGATATGAGGATCGGAGGGGAGAATGTATACCACACATTGAATGAGAAAATGTGGGGTTATAACATTTACTACGACAAACAATGTGATAGCGGAACTTTTTGAGAGAAAAACTCATATGATATTATTTTTTTGCTATGATTATTGGAATATGTAACCCTGTCTACTGTTTGTTGTGGCATTTTGCTATGCACTCGGGAGTTATTCCAGCAAACGGGGAATTAAGTCGACGGGTTGGAGGGCCGCATGGAGTGTGCGTGTGATAACTAAAGCTCACATGACGTCGTTCTGCAGGACTTATTATTAAGCGCCGCGTTCACGTTTCCCGGCAACTTTGGCACTGCATACACATGAACAAACGCATTTCATCAAAATAATGTTGGGTTTTAAACGGTGTGATGGGCGCGCAGTAGGCCAATTGTTAAATGATTTTGTAAGTAAACCATATGACAAAAGTTTCAAGCAGGCTGTTTTTGAGAGGCGTTAGACAGCGGGGCGGTTATCCATGTAATGCGCATCTGACGGCTGAATGTTCCTCGGAACACACGCAAAAGGGTCATCAGGTGATACAGAGAGTTTGGAGAAAGAGATTGTGTTTGTTAACGTAAGGTATCTGTCCAAACATTTTTCTGAAACGCTGAATGTTGTTACCGGCTTGGACTTCATTTAAAAGTTTATTCCAAATGTGGGAATACTTTACAAGGGAGAAGTTTGCACGCATGCATTTCCGGAATATCAGGGTTGGCAAAGTGGAACCCTTATTTCTTATACTATATGGGGGGCTGTGTTGTAAGTGGACGGTAAATTCTGTGGTAATCACATCCGAATGTATGAGTTTATACAGCAGCNGACGGCTGAATGTTCCTCGGAACACACGCAAAAGGGTCATCAGGTGATACAGAGAGTTTGGAGAAAGAGATTGTGTTTGTTAACGTAAGGTATCTGTCCAAACATTTTTCTGAAACGCTGAATGTTGTTACCGGCTTGGACTTCATTTAAAAGTTTATTCCAAATGTGGGAATACTTTACAAGGGAGAAGTTTGCACGCATGCATTTCCGGAATATCAGGGTTGGCAAAGTGGAACCCTTATTTCTTATACTATATGGGGGGCTGTGTTGTAAGTGGACGGTAAATTCTGTGGTAATCACATCCGAATGTATGAGTTTATACAGCAGCGTCAGGTTCAAATTTAGTTTACGCAACCAAAGTGGACCACTACCAAGTTTTTCACAGCGCTGTCTGTAGGTGAGCGAAAAAGAATATCCTAATGAGCTTTTGGTAAACGATCGTTGAAGGTTTTCTTGCACAAGCCTACCAGACTCGCGTAGATGGCAGTAAATGAAAGTGTAATACATGAGTTGAGGCCGAGCACATATTTTGTAGAGCGTCAGCTTTGCGGCTAGTAGATTGAACGTCTTTTTGATACAGCCTATTCTTCTTCTAGTTTTTGCTACCTGGAAGCATACTTGTTCAGAGAAATTGAAGGAGTTTGAGTATCGTATTCTAGATCTCTGACCGAAGTGGCTGTATCAATACTACAACCATCTAGCGAGATTGGGCCATGAGGTAATTGGTCCCCTGAGAACGACATCATCCACGTTCTGCAACACAACTGCAATGACGCTAGGTAATTTTTTACAGTTTGCAGACAGAACTTGATGTTATTTCCCTGGCTTAATGCGTGAACGATTTTGATATTGTCAGCAAACAGAAAGGGCTTGCTATGAGTAATAACGCCGCATAAGTCATTCATGTACATTAAGAAGGGCAACGGACCCAAAACGCTTCCTTGGACCACCCCAATAGTCACTGGTTTTGGTGTTGAGTAGTGTTCCCCTGTTTCAACTATTTGAATGCGACCTTCAAATAATGTCGACAGCCAGCCATGCAAGGGATCTTGTGTGCCAAACGATGCTGCTTTGATCAAGAGACGCTTATGATACACACGATCAAAAGCCTTTTGCGTGTCCAAGAGTATGATAATTACCGCGTTTCCTGCGTCGACGGACGTCGATATATGTTTTAAGAACTCCAGCTGACATGTCATACAAGAGCGGTTACTAAGGAAACTGTGCTGTGACGGGTTTATAAGGTTTTGCGTCCTCAAGAACTCGACTATGTGC
Organism: Paragonimus westermani; assembly: GCA_008508345.1. Taxonomy (NCBI): domain Eukaryota; kingdom Metazoa; phylum Platyhelminthes; class Trematoda; order Plagiorchiida; family Troglotrematidae; genus Paragonimus; species Paragonimus westermani. The sequence goes on along the minus strand of QNGE01001234.1, from coordinate 178,534 downwards.
ACCTTTATTATCCTTTCAAGCATTCTCGAGCAGATTGACGTGTGGTTGATGGGACGATAGTTACTAACGTCCTGCCTTAGACCACTCTTGTGACGAGGCATAATGATTGAGGTTTTCCACAGAGGAGGTAAGGAGCTGGATAAAAGTGATAGGTTGAACAAGTTGAGGAAGAGAATGGGTATATCCTCACCTGATTGCCTGACGACCATCGGTGGGATACCATCCGGTCCAGGATGGATTGAGGGCCTAATGATAGCTAACTGTCAACGAACACTTCGAACATCGATTAGAACATTACTCGAAACTTTATCTGTTTTCGACCGGATATTAGGAGGTAATGAGGTGCTTTTTACGCTAAACGAAGCAGCGAAATGTGAGTTGAAGATAACGCACATCGATACAGAAGCATCGACAACTGTTTTGTCTTTGAGAGGAATAATTCTTATATGAGGGTCCCTCATGGAATTTCTCCGTCTCATTAGTTGCACTAATTTCGCGCATCTCTGCTCACTACTGAGCGCAAGTTTCTCTTCGTCTATTTGACGGAGTTGCGTCTGACGTTCTCTGTGCTCAAACATTTTACTCATTTTCATCACCGTAGAAAAGTCTGGTGTTCTTCCATACCTTCACTTAAGCATTTTAAGTCTGTCAGTCTTTTTCGCAGTAAGGATTTCAACTTTAACATACGGACCGACACGCTTTGGTTTAATGGGGGCCAAAACGTCGATACAAAACGTTGGATGTCTGATAAATTCTCCGGCCGCTATACTTGGGTCTGATGTGCGAAAGAAGGTATTCCAATTAGGGGATCTTGGTAGGGAGAAAAGGCATTCCAATCAATGAATTTGATCGGACAGTAGAATACGACTCTCGGTTTGGTAGCCATATTGAAATCAAACAGACATCTGACGACATTATGGCTGCTTCCTGGGAATTTTTGTAGAACAGATAACTCCGTAGACGAAATACCTATGGTAAATATAAGATCTAAAATATACCCTTTCCTGATGGACGATAGGACATGTTGGTCCCAACCATTTAGCTGAATGCATGAAAGGAATTCGACCTGATTTGTTGGAGCAGAGAATGCGGTCCAGGAGATACGAGGCATGTTAGACACATGGTTCATTATCTCCATATGGTGAGTCAAATCATTATTGGCAGCATTAGGTGATCTGTAGATGTATCCTATAATTAGCTCGCGGGAACCGATAGATACCATCAACCACTACGAGTCCTCGAATTTATGAAGTATAGACTCATCAAGTATGACTGCGGAAAATTGCCGTTTTAGGTAAATGATGCATTCACCTCTCCGTCCAGTGAGACGATCCCCACGAAACATGTGATGTCCTACGATGCTCATCTGACTGTCAGCAGTGTCGGGAGAGCACCGCGTCTCAGTTACAAGAATGATATGGGGATCATATAAGAGGACGAAGGGCTTGAAAATGTGTATCCTACAATCAACGATCTTGCGTTCATTAGTAATAAACTGACGACATTCATTTTGTCAGATACGCTAGATAAACTGTTAAAGAACCTCATGTTAGGTGAGGCAGTGGGTTTCGAAATACCAAAAGGAAGGGCTTGATCGAAGGAATGTGCCGCTTCTGCTCATATTTGAGTGGATGTCGTGAAAGTTTGGCTCCATGACAGATCGGGACTTGGGGAGGGGAGCCAGGTGGCGGTTGATGGGACATTGGGGGGTGCACTATAAAACGACTGTTGTTGTGGACATAATGAGGAAATGGACTACTTACGGAGCTATTGAATAATGGATGGTAACCGTGACCCCTAGTATAGTAGTAGGTTGACCTGGAAGCATTGGGAGACAAATTGTGCAGTTTTACTTGAGGGGCGTTGTTTCTTAGAATGTGGTTTTCAAAACCAGATTTATGACGCTTGTAAGGTCCTTTTGGTGTGCAACTCCGAAATACTGCTCTCCGGCAAGCACCTTACAGGTCTTACTGTTGATTCAGAGCCTTGTTCAGGTGTTTTAGATTCGCCGTCAGTACTTCCAAATACTCCATATATCGAAGAGAAATTCCATTGATAAGAAGTGGATGGCCCTGCTCGCGCAGCCATGTCATTATCAGAAGCATTGAAGCTGCCTCTGCCAGTGTTCTGAGTGCCTATGGATGCCTTAAGTCTGGGACTTTTTCTAGTCAAGGCATCGGTTGACAGAGGGAGACGTTGAGCACTAGGGGATATGTTTTTAGCAATAGCCGTGAGTTTTGTTGCGGAAACTTGAACACGCCTGGCGGTATCAGGGCCAGACTCGGTTTGCTTTTTAGTGTTCGCCTGGACCGGCGACCCAACGGCATTTCCAGCTGCAACTTGCGGGTTCAGAGAACTCGTGGAGCAGTAAAGATCTACAATCAGATCAATGAGATTGTTGGCTGTGTTTATTTTCGCGGGAAACATTGGCTCGCAATAATTCCCTATGGAGTGGCGTCTTGTCACCAAACACTTTTATTGACTTGAGGTTTGTGCCACGCCTGACTTCCTCTTGTCTTCTGACAAATTCGTTCGCTACAAGTTTACTTGTGAACTGTAGCAACGATGGCCAGCGCTTCTGCTGCACTTTCTCACGAAGTCTTAAACAGTAGCACTCTTGTTATTCTATTTTACTGACTTTGAGTGAGATCTTTTCCACCGACAACAGAGGTATTCTGTCAGGTACGCTAAACACCGCCACTTTGCCTGCACAGCGTAACCGCTCGTGCAATTCCGTAGCTACAGTATCAATAAGCGTCCCGGCGGCTACGAGGTTATTGTTACCAGGTGTAGTCTGATGGCGGATGTTACTTGGGGCATTTACAATGCACAATAACGGATCTAATTTGTGCAAAATTTCGGCAAGCTGCTCGTTTCCACTGTGTAGTTTCGCTATTCCATCATCTAATTCCCTTACTTTTATTAGCCTGATTTACAAGTACATTGGTAATGGAAACTGAACATGGTTTGGTGTTGTTCCTTTCGTGTGATGTTTTCAGATTTCCTGTTGAGACTGCCCTTTTAGCAGCGGTCTCGATCTCCTCTGCGACAGCAAGGGTGGGGCAGGTGTTCACCGAACAATCTGAAGGTTTTACACCTTTCTTTACCGTCAACATGCATTTTTTCGCGCAGGGACGATTGCTTGAAGACTAGCAATTTCTGTAAATTGGCTTACTCAACGAGCATTGCTACATGGTATTCAACTTTTATCAATGAGCTATGTTCAAAAGGTCTCGAAACGAGTAAATACAACAAACAGTACGCAAATTTGAATGATTAAGTGATAAAAACGGAATATTCACCACCACGCAACAATAACTGGCCTGTTTTGAACCACGCGCCTTGTAGTGTACGGGTAAGACTATTACTGGAAGTCAACATTCAGGCCTGTGTGCCGCACTGGGAGCAAAAGATCACTGCCCTTGGGGCTATCCAGATACGGGCCACTAAGAGGATTGATGGTTTATCCTCCTTGTAGTAAAAGGACCGTCTGTCGAAATCGGAACTATTCCCGCTAGTCCACAGGCGACCCTATATTGGCGTTAAAAGTTCCATGCTTGTTGGGTCACTGAAACAAATCTCTTTTCACACTCGCCGATACAGATTCTCAGGGGCCATAAGCACGAGGTTCCCATACTACGTAGTAGTCCCCTATGTAGACAACATAGTTTCGCTGTCTTAGTCTGCTTGACGTGGGATGCACTGCCGGCGAAGACTGTCTTGACAGTGTCAGTCAATGTACCCAAGAGACAGCTGTATTTCTGGATTATCCTAGAATGCTCGTTGGCAGTCGGACACATGGTCCGATGTACCTTCGTTTTTGTCTCTTCCTCCCTCTCTCGTCCGCTCTTTCTCATTGCGTTTCCCACCTGCTTTTCCTTAGTCTTTCCCACAATGTTATACGACAAAACGATGCAACCTCCTGGGTTCATGACCGCTGCTAGTCGACCCAACACTAAACGCACCTCACACATAATTTCAGCAGTCCATATGATCGGAGAAAACAGACAGCAACCTCACTATAAAACCGAGATCGGATCTGTTGTGAAGCCACACATCGTGCGCAATTGCTTCCTACCAGAATACCTCGAGGCGTTCATACTGCACAGGTAGTGTACTACTAGCTCCGCAAAAACAGTAAAACCAATGGCATTCGGACTGCGCGCTATCATTATATACCATAAAAAGTTATGGGACAAACAAAATAAAACAGCTTTGAGGTGCAACAGTATGCAGTATTATCGTAGGATTTGAAGAAATGCTTCCACATATTTTCGAAAGGCGCCGTGCGCAATTCGAATGATTGCGAGACAATGTGGTCTGGGGTTCGTGGCTGGTCGGAGGATTTTGTTGTCAAGTAAGCGGATTCCTGTGTTTAGTTTTATTAGTATCCCAGACATCCATGGATGGAGGTGATGAAAGCGGTGCAAAACAAATATCCAAACCCACATAACAACACCGTTGCCAACATTGACATTATCAGCCGTAACGTTGATCAGCTTACGGGTGTCATAAGCACCTTGAGATTATTAAATTCCTCATTTCCAATGTTCCACCATGGACACTTAAAGGCTATCGAATGGAGCTCAATTCATGGAAGGGAGAAGCGAATGACCGTGGTGAGCCACAACGTTGATCTCCGCAGTGTCATGAAGGCGGTTGAGGAAATGGAGTACACGGTACATCCAGAGAACCCAAATTGGTAAGCCTCTGTTTTCGTTTGACCTGTGGTTGGCGGCTTGCTAGCTCAGACTAGTCACATGTTAGGCTGCCAACCTTCTCCTAATGTGCCCGAACGGTTTAGAAAAATATCAGTACGGTGTTTACCAACGAACAGAACTTTCCGAAATGATTGACAGTACGGTGGTCTCAGTCAGGTCTCTCCTTTCCATATCAACTACGATGGGCAATATTGTGAAAAGATCATTCGTTGTCACAAGGATTGGAACCTCTATCACTTGATAAACTTACGTTGATTGTGTAGACGGGACTATTTTGCCTAATTTTTCTGAAGCAGATGTGCGAATCTTGTTGAGGAGATTGACCGATATTGCTAGCCGTTAGGTTCTGTGTACTCCCAAGGAATACCGTTCTGGCAGGATTGGTTGGGCACTGATCCCACTTTGGTCATTCCAAACAGGCTGTTAGTCTCTGGTCCGCTCTACTTACCTGGGTTTACTTATTTGATGAGTTACCCACGACGTCATTCGAGGGCGCGTAGTGCATTCAGTCGTCGCGTCTCTGAGGCGTCCGACTGTCGATTAAAGGCAAAGTTTACAGTGTGTTCAGTTTTGCTCTCTGGACCAGAAATCTTGCGGAAAGTTCGTGCAGAACCCCCGGTATTCGACCGCTGTTTTCTCTGCCAGTTGGTTTGTACGAGCAGTGTGATAGTCAGTCGGCTCGTATTGGAGAAGTGTTCAAGTTTGCGACCGACGACCGAGTTAATGGGAATGCAGATTTCGCCCGTTGGGTCTGCCGCACTGTGCATTAACCAGTGGCCGCTGATGGTTGGAAGAAACTACTAGGCATTCTCATGGCCGTGGGCTATGAAAACTATAGTTGCCTTGCTCAGCACGGCTCACATGTACGGCGTGTTTAATCGGTGATTCTGCGAATACCCAGCTCCCTTACGGTGTTCACTGCTCTGCGTCACTAAGCGCACTTAATTGAAAGACCTCTCGGCCAGACGACGACAACATTCACGTCACTGAGTCTGATTAACTAGCATCTCACTCAGCGTCTCCGGCCACGAGGTTCCCAGCTGAGAGAACAAACCTAATCGATAGCCCTTGGGTGACCTGGCGTAGAGAAATGAAATCGCTCACAAAGGGGTTGACCACTGTAGGTCGGGTTCACCTCCCAGGCTGGGGAGCTCGTGACTCCCAGAGTTGGTGGCTGAAGACGTTAGGTGAAATGGCGGCTATTTGGTCTCAGTGGCGTGAATGTCGTCGTTGTCTAGCGGAGTTGTTTGAGAAGTGAGTGCATTCACTGTCGCTGGGCAGTGAAAGCCGTAGGGCAGCTATCTTGTTGCTAACGCCTCATTTTTGCAAGGTGTTGGCACTTTGATGTTGAATGTTCTAATACAGACGTGGCTATTTTAATAGTTAGGTACCTTCTCGTCCTATACGGTGTGCTTTTTTCTTCACGATTGTATGACAGTTAAGCAGTGTGAACCACTGATATATTGTTGTCTGTAGTGCTGATGAGGTATGATACAGAGAAAAGGGATCTGTCTAACAACGACGGACACTGTCTGAAACTGTTGCTGGGTAAAAAAACGTTCATACTCAACACACAGGTGAAACCGCCTTCCGTCACTATCCGAGCGGCCTGATGCTGTGCCACACCTGCAACCTAAACGTGAATCGGCCACACCAAGGTAGCCAACGTGGGTGTTCATATCTTTGACCAGAACCACGTGTCAGCCCAGAGAGAGCGGCTAGATACAAGTAAAAGACGTCCTTACACCGACCTCGTTGTAGTCATTCGGAGTGCAAACAGACACGGTGAACAGATTTGTGAAGATTAGATGTATAGAGCTAGCGTTAGTGGAATCTGCCCGCAAATGACACGAAGTGTACTTACAGAAATCCAACTTACTAGTGCGATTGTGGTCGTCTTGTTGAGGACTTTACCTACTCCAGCCTTGCCGGCAATGGCAGCCGTAGATTAACCCAAAGTTTATAACCAATGTCGGGTAAACAGTGCGGGCGCTGTTAGTTCTGTGCGTTTACTGTCCTGGTTTTTAGTCTCCGAAATGCAGCAGGTATTGACGTTCAACGAGTCCAGGGTTCGTGCTAAATCGGCCTGTTGACACATCTGTTTTGGAGTGCAAATTTTGAAAGCACCTATATTAATTCACAATCCAAGCTCAAGCAAAGGACGAGGGAAGCCTGAGGCTGGATGGCAGAAGATTGGACTTAAAAAGACAGTGTTGCAATGATTAGCTACGTCTGTTACGGGACACGCGGAGTAATTACTAGGAGTGGAGGTCGGTATGGGCCTGAGAGCCAAATCTGGCAGGACAGTGACGCTCAGGACACTTTGCTGAGCACCTCCAGCAGCAGTTCAACTGGTCATCCGTGACATTGATTATGTCTCTGGGCTCTACCTGTGCTCATTGATCTGTTGACGTCTCCGTGTCCTCGGGAACGGAAGTTTTCCTCGAGATCAGGTTTTTGAAACTTCACAAGACACCCGGCCCAGACGAACTCCCTCATGTCCCTTTTATAGATGGAGGCCCAGTCTTAAATGAAGAGCTGACGGCTCTGCTCCCGAAACTATGAATCAGTGAAGTTGTTCCGAATGACTGAAGTTTGGCTAACATCTTCCCAATATCTAAAAAGGGTTCACGCTCTTCGTATGTAAGTCAGTAGGACCGATCCGATTCCTATTTTACCAAGTTTGCTCGCAACCATTGTACTTCATAGACTAAAAGAGACACATGAGAAACATATCTGTGAGGATTTAACTGGGTTTCGTCCCGGCAGTGGCCTACTAAGTACGTGAACATACTGTCGGCACTCTATTCCCATACTTCAGCTCAGGTTAGGGTTTACGGTGAACTGTCCGACAGTTTCAGCACCATGAGTGGCGTACGTCAAGGCTGTCCGCTGTCACCATTTTTGTTTAATTTCGTCATAGACGAAATAATGGAGGATTGTCTCCGGC
>QNGE01001234.1:121278-166168 GCA_008508345.1 Paragonimus westermani | reverse complement strand
TTTTCTTCTCGGTCTTTCTATATAGGGTTTGCTGTTTCTTCATGGTTGTGTGGCAGTTAAGCATTAGTGTTAACCACTGATGTATTGCTGTCTGCGATGATGATGATGATGAGTGGCTGTATTGATCACATCTTCACACTCCACCAGATGCTTGAAGTCTGCCATACACATAGAAGGTCAACAAGTATTGTCTTCTAGAGTATCAGATTCGGTTGATACGGCTGCACTCTGTGACTGTGTCGAGGAAGAGTGTGCCTGTGAACTACGTGACCATCAAGAAAGATTTACTGTCAGACTTCAGGCTCGATTAGAGTTCATGGCAGCATATAGCCGACCTTTAACATTTCAAGTGGGGTGCGACATGATTATCCAGCCTCCCCGTTGCCGTTCAACTTTGCACTGGATGATATTCTAAAGTGTGCCCTGACAGGCTGCGAACATGATGGTGCCGATTTACTTCCAGACACTCGAATGTGAGACATTTAGTATGTAGACATTACCTTGACGCGTGAGGGCCTACAGTGAGCTCAGAATATCTAAGACAGATTGGGGGCTTCGGTTGATCAATTTGGCGTGATCTTTGCACTCACCAATTACAAGGCGTTGGAAGTTCGGCAAGGCTCCACACCTGCTTTCACCCTTGATGTTGAGTAGGTGGAAGTAGTCGAGCAATTCACGTGCCTTGCAAACTGTATCAGCGCTGGTGAAATGTCTGGTGAGACCACAAATCGCATAGCAAATGCTCAGATGGCGTTTAACAACTTACGTCATCTATGGGGTCGGCATGGTCTCAGTCATTTTGTGAAAGGCCGAGTGTACAATGTTGCAGTTAGGGCAGTCGTACTGTGCGGCTCCGAAACCTGACCCACTTTCGCGGAGGACGTTCAAGTAATATATGTACCTGATCATCATCGTCTCTGAAGCGTTAGCGGTGTGTGGTGGGAGCGCCGTTACAACAGTGAAGAGGTTTCACCGACGGGTTTTCGGAACGCATAGACTGTTGGCTCTTAAGCATAGTGGTCCCGTGTCACAAGCTTCGTTAGCTTGGTCACATCTCGCGAATGCTAACTCATCGCTTGCCACAACATGCGTCGTTTGGAAATGATCGGTTAGGCTAGAAGCACCAGCCTGGTGGTGGGCTCGTGTTATGAAGACACTTATTTTGAAACTTGCTTCGGTAGGGCGCTCCTGGCTGGGGTCCAAAAGACGCTGGACCCCTTGGTTGAGCACGCTGTATGATATGACGAAGAACAGAATTCGATGGCACTGGTGTTGCGACTGTCTGTATGCATCGCCATAGCTTTTCTCTTACCTCTCCGCGTTTGTTTCCCCCCTCACTTTACACACTGCATTTTTTCCTCGTTTGCCACTCCTAGTGGTGTTTAGGTGTTTGTTGTTGCATGTTCGGTTTCTACGTGTTTGTTTCAGCTTCAACAATACCGATGTAGAGGCTGTGCCTGTCCCCTTGCCCACTGTGGTAATGCCACGAGTGAAAGTCTCCTGGTAAAAATCGTTCCCCTTTCCTTTTCACTCGCCCAACCACCTTCGCATGATCCGTGCTGACCTTTTGTCTCGTGTCTGCACAGTAGCGTCGGAAATATCTAGTGTGCTCGTCTCATCACCAATTTATATTCGTGTGCACAGCTGCTTGCTGTTTTACCCTCACTGTTGGCCACTTCGGGGACACGGAATCTCAGACCGCACCAGATTGTCCACGTGGTTTCAAGTGGTCCTTGACCTTCACTATGGTTGAACAGAGTGCTGTGTTCGGCTTGTGCTACCTATGGACTCTCAGTGTTCGGGAAAACCTGTGCGCTGCTGTTAAAATGCAGCGAGTGGATGACATTGTTATCCGCCTTTTTATTTCAGCATGTTTTGTTCTTTTGGACCTTCTAATAAATGTCTCTACTGGAGTAATTATTGACAGTGAATAGTTCGAACGGGTGTCCTTCGGATGAGGTACAGTGCGTATCTGCATATCGGAAAATGTTTGCATGCAGCTTTCAAGCTGGCAGACTGGGTGGTTGCTGTTGAACTTAGAATTGAAAGTTGTCATCGGCTTACGATAAACAGTCGTTTTTTACTATTCCATCGACTTTCTCATAACCGACACTGAGAAGCGCTAGGCGTGAATTCTTCTCTTTGTATGTAAAGGTTGTTCCACTTGCAGTGGTGTTTAGGCGATCGTAATCCTTTCAAGCTGAGATGAAACAATAAATATGTCACCTACATATCACAACCACATTCTATATTTAAATGTCTGCGCTATTTCACTATATGTGCACCTTGCCGCGATGCCAGTGAGCTCATTTGTGTCATCTTTCTCGAAAGGTTGGCGTACTCGTCCAACTGCACATATGCTTCGCTTTATAGAATATCCCCAGTCGAATCGCTTTTTCTGGAGGAGAGATTCATCTTACTTCGGAGGTTGTTCCCCTCTGTTATCAGGAGATCTAAACTTCACATCATAGGGTTCCTCAGTATGCTAGTGCCAATGCGTCCTTTTGCAGTTCAACATATCAAAATCAGCGTAACCGTTCGTATCATGATTGCGATGACGTAGACATAGTAGAAGGTACAAAAAGTGAATCTCACTAATGGCAGTTTGGGACTCATCTATGTCGATTAGTCTCACCTGTGCATGACCCTTGTGGACTTTTGTTGGTGCGCTTGTTGGTGATACTAGCTTCTCGATGGGTGCAAGGTATTTGATTCCCCCCCCCCGCGAATATTTGTCTTTTTGTAAGATCTATCAGAGTTTTGGCGATACGTGCCCTCAGGTTCTCTCTCGACATACCATGTCTCGGATTCTTCGAAAGTTATCTACTTCGTTTTCACAGTTCTGTTTGTTTAGTATAGTTATGACGTTGCTTTTGTGTGTGTACAGAATGACTATCCGGTCACTCTCCTTATGTATCCTTATCGATCTATATTAATTAGCCGTTAGAATGTTTGTAAAATTTCGACTGACCAGTTGTTAGCACATCCTTGTTCTAACGGACAGCTGATCACTGCGCTTCAAGCCGGATCCATATATATATATATATATATATATATATATATATATATGATTAGGTTTAGAGAACGAACACTCAGTGATGGGTATTTGTTGTGACGCTTCAAATGCATACTAGGATTCGTTGTCAAAGTGCTGATGGGAAAATTACACATCGGTCACCGACTCCTCAGCCTATTTGTCTGTCTATCGCTTGTCTTTGCTGTATTTGTGACCAGTGAAGTGTAGTGAGTGTCGAGGTCAGTGTGTCTGTTGAAAGCGTTCTGGGAGACGGTCGATTCAAGAACTAGCCGCTTCTACTTCCCTTTTGTGAATCCGTTCACCTTGGCGACCGCCAGTTTGACATCGTGACTTGTCGTTGTGCAGTGTTGCTGTAGATGTGATTTCTGGTCTGCCGGTCTCAGTGCTAAGTAATGTTCGTGTAAACATGCTTTCAACTGTTTACCAGTTTCGCCTACATGGGATCAGTCACACTCTTGGCAGGGAGTAGAGTATATCCCACCCTGTTGTTCATGTGCTCCAAATGGATCTTTCATTTTGTAAAGCTTACTTCGAAGGCTATTTGTTGGACTGTAGGCACAACTTTTTTATGTAATCGGATGGTTACTGTTGAACGGCAGTATGATGTCGGTGGCTGCTGGTTTGCGATATGTGATCCTCTTTATGATTTCATTAGGCAATAATATTCCATCCATAATTAGCATTGCTGCGTCGGTTTTTATTTCCCTGGTTACTTGAAATTCCGGTAGTATCTTATTGGTGACCTCCTGGGAAGTGTCGTTCTCCGTACGCTTAATGGTAACAAAAGTACTATCCACTTATCTCAGCTACAATGTTAGACGGCACTTCTTGAGTACAGTTCTTTCAAAGAATTGCATCACGACCTCAACAAGCGGTCCTGTTGACGGTGATCCCATTGGTGCTCCTTGTTTTTTTGTCAATATACTGCATTTTCAAGTTGTAGGTTTCTGTGCAAAGTTGTGCTAGATCTGCGACGTCGGCTATAGAAAGTTTGCTATGTTCTTGCCATCGCACGTGATCCCGCAGCATATCGGTCAGTGCTTTTCACACTAGTTTGTTCGGGACGCAGGTGAACAGCAAGCGAACGTCGAACGATATCATTACTTCCTCTTCTAGTGTCAGGCTCCACACTTGAAGGCACTGCGTGTATATGAAGAACTATTTCTGAGTATCGGTTGTATATATATATATATATATATATATATATATATCGATGCGACGAGCCGACCCTAGATCACAACTGTAGCACCACTGTGCGGACACAGGTCACGAGGTCAACATAGATCATGCAAAAGTGGTTGTGCGGGCAAAAGTGAAAGGGGAACGGCTTGCACTGGAAGCTTTCTATTCACGGAATTCGTTCAATCGACACTTAGACATAGGCAGTCACTGCGTTGGCATCGTTGATACTGAAACGAAAAACGAGCGAAGACAGACCGACAGGCGGACACGGTGAGTGACAGAACAGCCTCATTCCGACATTTATTTGTTTGATACCGGATCCTAGTGTGGATTTGAAACGTCACGGTAAATCGCTCACTACTCAGTGTGTGCCCCCTTTTTCACTCACTTTATATATACATATATTTGTGTTGGAGAGTACCAACACTTCGAACGAGTGTCCCGACCGACTATACGGAACTCCGACCGGTTGTACACGACTCATGAATTACAGTACGACAACACAAGACCACAGGGAAGACGAAGTCTACCAAAAGCCCGAATTTTCGACCTGCCAGCACCAGCAAAAATGTGGCCATACAGACTGTGACATTCAATATCATGTGGAGGCGGGAACCCTTATTCAGGTGAACTCGAAGTCCGTATGGAAAGCACGCCAAATCTGGTTTTTGTTTTTAGAGTTAGGTTTACCCTACTCTTAACACCTCTCCGTTGACTATGTTGGTTGTCAGACCAAAGTCGAGAATTGATCTGCGTAGGTTTCGTTCTTTATGTTTGATCTGTTCAGCATGTAGGCTGCAACTTTTCCGTGATAGTTCACTTAAATCAGGCTTGGAGTATTGCCATTCTAAGAAAGAGATCTTACATATCTCTAAAGTATAGGTTTTTGCCAACTCTGTGTACCTCGCTTTTCTTGTCTGTGTTTGCCCCGTAATGCTAAATGTGCAGTCGGTCCTTTCTCAGGCTTGTGATAATACTGTCATTATTTTACAGGTGTCTGATTTTTTGCTGTATATGCAGCTGGACAAGTTGGTCGCGTTGAAAAATCGTTTCTCTACTGAAATCTTGAACAGATCTTCATCGTAGCATTTTTAAGGTTTCTTTTTCTAAACGTATTTAACCGTGTTGGAATTTATTATCGGATTTTACGCCACGGCCTGAATGTAAACTGTGTTATCGTCTGAACGTTTTCATTCTTATACCTCTAAAAGGTGTCCCTTTTACCTTGTTCGTATTCTATCTTCATGACCTCAGGCCCTTTCGTCAGTTTCTTTTGTGGTCCATATCGTGTGCCTAAACAGGGTTGTTCTTCCATTTATAGGACACTAGTCAAGCAGTCAGTTTCCATTGATGCCTTCAGTCTGATTGCAATGACCGCATCTTCTGCCAGTCGGCAGGCTGCTCGACAGGTGAGCAGGCGTTTTTATTCCGAGTTTGCTCTTGGTATGGTTGTCACTTTTCATACACTTTGGCCTACCTGATTACCTTCCATGAGGTACGTTGGCCTGTACTTGGCTAATGATTCTGAGGTTGGTATATCCTAACTAGAAGAAGACAGTTGGTGTTCACGTTTCGTTCCATTCAAAAATGTTAGTAGCTTTAATCGTGTTGGTGCACCTCCGAATCCTTACGTAGTGGAATTAGCAAACTGTTTCGAAACCATCCCCCGAATATACCGCCCAACTATCGTTAGATCGAATAAATCGTACGATCAACCAGATAGCCTGGATGATTAAATCACCGAAAGAGTACAAGTGAACGTACTGACTTACGGTTCCGAATGATCACAAACTGCGTGCTTCGCTTGCTGTTTTCCAAAGACCACGAGTGGATTGGCCCTACTTCAACATCTGGGAAGTAACCTGTTCCTTTCACACCCCACTGACCTTTCATTTCGTTTTTGATACAAAGGGACCCCTTCAGACAACGCTAACCGTTTGCATAATACATTCAACCTGTCAATATATCGCATCCTTCGGACAGTCAGAAAGTGTTGTACTTGAAAATGTGATGCTTGTGATGGTTAGTATTCATAATAAACGTTCATAAGCAGTATTTATATTTTTCTTAGAATCTGCTCGAATTAGTAAATTTGTTACCATCAGCATCGTCATCATCATTATCATCATCATAGACAACAGTACATCAGCGCTTCTTATTGACGTTTGGCTACCATACAACCATGAAGAAGAGAAGAAAGCCCTGACCAAGTAGAAGAAAGACGAAGTAGAGGGAACTCAGCTATTAAAAATAGCTACATCTATATTCAGAAAGTCAGCGTCAGGGTGCCTGCACCTTGCATACAAATTCCCTTACGGCTTTCACTGCCCTGCGTCATTCCCTGATAACTCGTTCACCTCTAGACAACATTCACGCCACTAAGCCCGATCACTCGCTCTCACGGCGACAAAATATCCTTCCGTAAATCGTTGTTGGAGCAAATAGACTCTCCAACGTCAACACAGTACACATTCTCGTCGAAAAACTTACCTGTTTTTCAATTGTGTTTTGTTCGTCATGTGGTCAGCAGTCAGCGACGTCGTGAGGGAAGCACAAGCTGTGAAAATTGTTAGAACAAATAATCACTCGCATTCAACATAGTTTGCTTAGGCCGTGACATGATGTTAGCGCAAAAACACCAGGTGACATCAGTTCCCACACGGTCTGCATAAGTGATGGAGCCTGTAAGTGTTAACAAAGCAACTTCGGTCATGATAGATTTATCTGTGGTAAGCTCTGAAAACTTCTACAATCAACGCACATAGGTCCTTACCGTGTTTTGCCCAATTTCGCCCTCGGATCGTCACACAGCAATGTGTGTGATAGCCGTCTGGCTTCAGCAGAGCTGCGTGGAGGTTTCGACAATAGAAATAAGGATTCCAAGCTAAATAGCTTACCATAATTGGACGTGCGAGGTCTGCATACTACGTTTTGTCACTTCATAAGTTGTGTCATGAGGATACATGTGTATGTCGGGAAAATCTTAAGTCATCTATAGCGTTTCTCAGCTTTATGGCCTTTAGTAGAATAGTGTCGTCCCACTTTGAAAGAAGTGTCTGACGTAACAGCCGGTTCAGATTAATTAGATGAAGGCCTTTGCTAGCTACTGTGATGACTCGAAAACCAGCAACTCATACGTGTTTTGTGACCGAGTTGTATCTGTTCCAATGATAAGCTCATACAACGGGTTTAATTCCACATGCAGTGGGCCGCGGTGCAGTTTGGTCACAGAGCCGTGATCCGTTGCAAATCGCGCAGATTCCCGGTATTGGTTGAACTAGGAGCAAAACTGCACTTGAGCGAGTTGATTGCTACTAAACCGGCCAGGCGATCTATATCACTCTATCGCACCTCGAGAAAGCGGATAACCCCGATTAACAGTCTTGCGCTACGGTTAGTTAACATGACAGAACGAGGACACCAGCGTTGAGTGTTATGTGAGCTTCGACTCAAATTGGAATGGTGATACGTAATTTGGTACTTATTTTTAGATGAGACCCAATTGTGAAAAACCAAGACTTCGGCTGAACTGGAACCAGCGACAGAAACAGCGTGCCCACACGCGACAAGCGCCCTACCAGCCGAGCTACTAAGCCACGCCAGGACCTCGGAATTTTCAAATTGGAATGAGCCATTCTATGCTTCGTCTCTCAAAAAGGCAAAGCGACTGTTTGTTTGTCGAAAATCTGATTCCTTTCTTTCAACCTTTGCGAAAGACAAACAAAAACACAACTAAGTTCCAGATAGACAAAAAAAATTCACACAGTAAGTTTGTTGGTCCTAATAAGTATATAGTGCGGCCCTGAGTTGGGCTGTCACGCTCATAAAATCAACTGATGGAGGGTTACAGCATGTACTCGAAGTTGCGTTCACCAACCTTACCACTCTTCTACAATTTCCGCACGGTTTTATAATTGAACAGATGTCTCGTATTGTTGGAAGTGTGTGTGACCACGCTTCCAAATATGGCAGCAGAAATTCGGATAACTCGAATTGTAGAGATAACTTGTGTATCGAAACTTGAGGGTTTTCGTTGACAGTGAAGATAACGTTTTTAACCAGTTCCTCCGTGGTGACACGTCTACGAGTAGTTTATCGGCCACTTCTTCCAACCAGCGAAGTTCACGGTTGATTTTTCCATGAATCTCGATATTTAGCCTTTTCGTAGGTTGCTACCTTATGAATGCAAACTGACCAAATCAGTGTTATCCGCGTCTTCCATCCCCATCGCCGCGTAAACGAGACGATCAACGCCTGATGCGTTATGATTAAACACGCATGATAGTACTGTCGTTCTGGTCGCCAATGAAGGACTTGTCCTGAGATAACGTTTGTGTACTCAACGAATTTGCCCAAGATAAAACGCAGCATGCTTTCTGTGGTACTAATGTTGATTCGTTCACTGACCTCACCTACAATACATAGGCAATAGGCGTGGAGATCGATACTTTCACTTCGATGAGGGTGAGTCAAATTGTGGGCGTTTGAGTGAACTGCGTGTATGTTGTTTGAAGGCTGGTGGCATTAGCCTGACAAACCATTTGTTTTGACGTGCTTAAGTCACATGCTCGACATCCATAGGCAGCTGCTACCTATCGCAACGCTTGAGGCACAGTATGGAGAGTGGGAATATTCGTAAGCTTGTTGAGTGTAGGTAACTACATAGTGTGGCATTGTTATAGGTGAAATATGGATGTATTTCGAAAGGTGCGACGTTTGATGGATGTGACATAGAAGGAGGGTGAGTGTAGTGGGTGTGAGCTAGAGCCGAGATTGACGCGACCTATGCTGTCTCTGATCGGTCAGCCCAACGGTACCCAGTCTACTGTCACTTTGTATGTCGTTAAACGGAGCGGCATAAAGGCTGAAGGATTAGTTTAACTTTTAGACGTTACACTTTTGGTTATAAGCTTCTCTATCGTCCAAGGTCCGTAGTTGTCAACTAGTCACCGAATCGACTCATATTCTCCCCTTAGTTATGCCACAGGTAGCTATGGTTTATCCGACTTTTTTTTCATCCGGTCGCCTCTCGTCATCACAAGTTTTCATTTTTATAACCTGTCCAAATGGTTTAAAGATACCTCTATGCCAAAGATAAGATAGAACCGTTTGCGTCGTAAGAGTTCCGCTTCAATTTTCACTCATTCCCTGGCATTCCTATTTTTCGTCACAGGGTCGTGAGGCTTTACAATGGGTAATCGAGCATCGTCTTCCACTTTTGGATTCTTACTCCATCTGGAATTGTGACTCTGAAAAACCTGAGGTTGGCTCTGCCATTGCTGATCGGATAACCGCGTGTACGGAGGACATTCTTTCGGCGTCCACTTCTCAGTGGGGTTGGAAGCAAGGTCTGGTGGCTACCCCCGTAAGTGACGAACCGGAACTGATTGCAAAGTCCTCTGAAACGAGTTTTCTCCCAAATCGATTTTTCAGTGACTTTCCGTTGAACGCTCACAGAACACGTTCCATTTTCCATGCAGACAACTCTGCGACCAATACTGATTCCACTATCACTCGACTGGGTTCGCACTTCGAGAATTTATCACGTGATGTCACGGCCATGAGTGATGCACTTTTGCGGCGTTCTCAACGTGTTGCTCGCCTTTTCTCCCGCATTGATGAATATGTAGTCATATTGTGATCCTCAGACCCGTAGTTTTTCAGTATTACCAATTAGATGCTTTAATTGACTCACTGCCCCCTTTTTTTATGAAAGTGTTTGTTTTTAGCCTTCTATTTTGAACAAATGAGAAACTTTGTCTCCTTTCAGTGGCCCAAAACTTTGTTATTTCAGTTACCACATGCAGAAGTGGTGTATCCCGTTTCGGTAGAATTCCGGTGTAATTGTCTCTGCCTCACTGTCGTTTGCAGGCTTTTTTTGGAATTTGTACGTTTTTTTCTTGAGCTGTTCCACCTACCAGAGTGCCCAGTGGCTCACGTGCACCTCGGGCTTAGAGCCACGAAGCTTCAAGTAACTTAGTGATAGTGACGTCAACTGCTACTTACATAGTCTTGGTTGTGTATCCCGCTAATTTCGATCGATCCTATGTAACTCGGACAGCTTGACAAAATCCGATCTGCGTTTAGTCCATTAGGTCCTTTGGTAGAAGATTCCCCGGGATGTGAAAGCTCAAAGTTCACTCAGCATACAGCTTCATTTATTCGTTTGTAACGGCCATGATTCTGGCCAATAGGTGTCGTAAGTCGGTCTGGTGTTCACCCCACTTCGGATTACAATACCACGGAATTTCTTTTGAAGTCCACATATTAATCATAAGCTTTGTGATCGTTTGAAATCTGTTATTTGCGCGTTGTGACTTTGTTAGGTCTCTTCAGTTTGCCGTCGCGTAATTTTGTTTCCGCGAAACGCACGTAGTTGACGGCCAACTTGGTCGCTTGAAATGTTGGTGCATTCGGTAACGTTTTTTCTCTTTGTAATTACCTAGTAACATAGTTCCTAATTTCATGGACTGTCAAGATATCATCTCTGGCGGTTTATTGCAGTTTCTTTCATTGTTGCATGTTTCTCCTTATCTCGATGAACTACGCCGGATTCCGAGTTAAAGAAACGAATCTCCTCCCCCTAGCTGTTTTTTGGCGTTAACCACTCGAAGTATTAGCCAGTGTTTCGTGTGATTCACACGAGATGCCCACTAATCTCCCACACTAGGACGTTTAGGTTTAATCTTTTGTGCATGAGTTACATCCGGACTACCCGAACTGTTAGTAAACGTTCATTTATTTCTACTAACCAAGAATACTTTGTCGATGAATAGAAGTCTCGTAGAAACGTTGATGACTGCGTCGGAAAATTGGGTTTGGGCAACTTGTCGACGCCAAATCTGTTAAAAACATGGGAAATCTGTTCGGGTTTGAACATAGAGGTTTAACAAAGTGAGTGTTACTTTTCCTTCCCTTTAGTTTACAAGCAAGTACATTTTCCATGGTTACATGACCGTTGAGAATCAGTATCAATCGACGTTTACTGCTAATGCTAATGAATTTTGGCAGACCAGAGCTTCTAGGGTAAAACTATCCGGAAGTTTCAGAGTCCTCGTCATTGGTTGGGATAGCCGCATTTCATCCTACTGTGAGTGGCCCCACCTAATAATCCTGTCAGACTAAGGCCTTAATCAATTTAGCGGGGGTTTTTGGATTCTTTAGTAAGTACCCAATTTTACATATCAGTAAGCGTCGTGTGGTGCATGTAAGCTGAACATTTGACCATTTTTGTGACCAAAAACAATTCATGTGACAGAAACATGATTCATGAATATCTGTTCTGCACCATGTGACAATCTCTGACAGCAAACAACAGCCATCACTTCTCATATAGTGACGTTCGCTTGGTTCCTTAACTGATGCTTCCATCGATAACTTTGCTAATCTTCGTTAGTAGACTTCCAGCAAGTGGATTATTTGACCACCGAGCCCGATCATTTGGTCACCGTTTTTTTGTCAATCGATCGCAACTTGATTTTTCATTTGTGTTGCGACCAGTCCAACCTCCAGTGCCTATCCTATAGGGCCCCTCTTAATTTTAATCCAGACACATCTGTTTAGAGAGTGAGGACGAATGTGAGACCAGTTTTCAGTACTTTCGCCAACATTCTTTTGCCAGGTTTTATGTAGTTCTCCTGGGACTAAGTTAGAACACATTCGTAGGCTCACTTAGGGTGTTCTGTCTACGCGTATACTTTTGGTTAGTTTTGAGGGATTCAAAATACTTGTCTATCACAGAACAACATTTCTCATGTGATGTTCTACATGCTATTAAAAACGGCCTGTAGATGCTGATTTTGTTGGATTCCTTTTTGCGAAGTGGATATCTTAGGTGGGACCTACCATTTTGTCGTTGCTGCAACTTGAGGACTGCTTGGTTACTACGATTGAGCAGTGCAGCTGAACCTTGCGGTTTTTTGTTGGGATTTGAGATTTTTATCGAAACTGCAAACAAAGTTGACGCTTGGAAGGCTTTCAACAGTTGACGAAGTCAAGTTTTGAAAACGTCCATCTCGAAAAAGTGCGCTTGGAAAGCGTGTTAACTTCCGCAAAATACCTCACCACTTGACCTTGCGCACGGTGAACTGTTCCCGTCCTTAGGAGTCACGTGTTACGCACCAAGGCAATCAGGCCTCACTGCCATCTACCTGAATGTCAACGTCATTCTGATGAGCGTTCTTACTGGCTGCCAGTACGATTTTGTGGAACCGATTTTGAGACCTGGGTTACATAGACAATATACTGAAAAACAGCGTGAAACGCTTTTGGCGGACTAGTGGCAACGAGTTGGGCGCATGGTGTGTATTCACGGGAGTTAGGACTGGCTCAATAAAGTGTCATCGGAGCCCGCTGGACGACACTCACGAGTTGTTAGATATGCTGTCATAATTGACACGAAATGGAATTCAGCGACACTTTTGTTCATGCTCCGCTTTCTTTGTTGTTTAGTCCACCGTTGACTCTTCATACACGGAAAAGAATTTTCTTATGCGATTTACGAGGTTGTAAGCGGGTTCGTTGCTACCACACAGTAAACGCAGCATATTCAAATCCGCAACCTTGTGATTGATTTTCTTTGTTGTTGCCTTCTGAAGTTCGTAGTTGGCTTATAAAATTCGTAGATTTGTCGACTGGAGAAAGCTGGGGATGCTTAATTACGTCTGAATTTGTGTTAGAAGGTTTATAAAGTCGGAAGATTGAACTTAGAGGAAATCGGAGGATGACGAACGGAATAGAAACCCAATCGTTACCACTCAAGCATACAACGATCGCACTGCAACATAGAGCAGACAACAGCAGGATAACATTGCTACTGAGGGGTCAAGAGTGTGTTCAATCCACCGCCATGGTCTCGGTGTTCAGATTATTGGAATACTCGGCTTGGTGTCCCGGACGTGTGCACTAAGTTTTACTTTTGGATTCAACCAAGAATGACCTGGTTACGACATACTGGGCACATCCAGACGCTAAACAAGTGTCCTCTGCAAGACGAACGGCTCATTTGATGTATCTTGAGGAGTTATCCCCAAGGTGGTTGTTGCTGCTGGTCGGCACAAGTATTTTTCTTAAGGGATGTTAGATTTGATGAGAGATCATGTGTACTAGAATCAATGCTCATCCTGTATGCCGGTAGCGCATTGCGAACTGTCCCAGTGTGTGCAAGTTGTTTGCGTAGGGTAGAGAACGTAGTGTCATAACCCTTTTTATAGCTTCACGTAGTACCTTGGATATTTAGCTCGAGATGGAGCGTGCTCGTGAATTGAACATAACAGTAAACCAGTTTGGTGAGTAACCTAACTAGCGAGTTGGCCTTCTTGGCCATTGACACACTGTTGGGAGACAGTTAACTTTACTTGTGACGATCGAGTTGAATTCGTGTTTGTGTGTGATGGTACCCAATTTTTCACCTTCAGGAAAATAGTGTGTGCAATCCGAATGACGGAGGTTCATCGATTTGCATTTGACCGCGTCGAATAGGAGGCAGTTATCTGTGCCCCTGTGGTGTAATATGATTAAATCACCAGTTTATCATCCACTATGCACTAAGTTTTAGTCATCAGCACAGTAGCGACGAAGAATTGTCCAACTGGAGTCTTGAGCATAGACAGAATTGGGAGCATAAGTCCTAGTTGATTACCTTATGGCATGCCGGTGGGCGCACGATAATTTGATACCCAAATGATGACCTTTGAGGCAAGCGGTGTACTATAGGCATGTTTTTTCGATAGTATACTCACGAAGCTTCATGCAGAGCGTTAAATGGTTTGCACGGTCGAACAATTTTATATTGTTGAATTCCTGGAATAGTTTTGTGACCGCGAAAGGCGCTTGGTCTGCGAAGTTGTTTGTTACACGAAATCCTGTGCTAAAACAGGAGCACGAACGCGTATACTCCTTTTTACGGCTGACGTGTGTTCACACACTGAGCAGCAATACATTTTCGTTCATCTTGGTGGCACATCCCCCATAGCGCATACACACTATTCGAATAGTCGCTTTTGGTCCATCATCTTCATGGCGTTAATGCACGCCATTTCGTTCCCAACTTCTGAGTAGTATGTTACTCACCAACGAGGCTGCCTATCATACAACAATAGGACAGCACCTCTAGATTATCATTTATCATGAGCTCACAGCCATGGTAGTTAATGTGGAATGTAAGTCTCTTCATGTTTGTGAGAGTAGAGCTGACTGATCGTTGTACGAGGCCTACAAGCTTTGTACAGACACTATTGACCGGAAATTGTCACAAAAGTGAGCGTGGCGTTCGAAAATATTCCTGTAAGTCGTTTAAGAAGAGTTCGTGAACCAATATCTAAGTTCCCAAGGAGTTAGCTAGTCGAATTTGTCGCACCTGCATTAAATAGATGTTGGTAGCTATTCGTAAGGCTTTAAATGAACTGAGTACCCTTAATAGAAATTCAGGGGTTTGAAACTGGACAACACCCATGCTTGATCAATGTTCACATTCAAATAAACACATTTCAAAACGAAACGCTAGATTCAATCTTCGCTCCTACAGAGCCGACGGACGTATTTGAGTGTGAGCGCTGCGATCAAGTTGAAATCGGTATTTTTTTCTAAATGGGAACAGCAGTGCATGCACTCCTGTGTACATGTGGAAATCCTGATACCGGTTGAGCGAACGCGTCACCGTGTATTTTAACTCGGATTCAAAGGCTACTGAACGCTTACATTGAGCACAATGCACAAAACAAAACAGCAGCAACAAACAAATAGGTCTAGTGAACACTGAAGGCGAGTTGGGAGGTTTTTCTGACATTATTGAATAAGACTTCGTGGAGAAATACCCCGCAGTTGATGGGCATGCTTGTCATTAAATTGATTTACAAGATGTGGAAGTAATCGACCTGAAGTCTGAATCTACACGTTTTTTGCCGAGACCAAATATAATTTATATCAAATCGGCTCTTACAAACTTCCGGGTACGCGGCGACCGGTTTTGGATCGATCCAAATGATTAACGTCAGTAGTTGTAAGGGCTGAGACGTCTTTACCACTCGCTCTGCTATAAATTCAGTAGTTTTTACGACCAACTTATCTTGTTATTCATATCGATCTTGTGTCTGTCATCACCTCTAATTCGTTCTACTAACATCAACGCTGAGTTGGGCTACTGGCCTTTTATTTGAAGCTACCGGGTAGGAAATTGCTTCGCTTTTCGTCTGTCTGGAATAGTTCCAAAGTTTCAACTTGTTCCTTTGGTCTGAAGAGGCTTCTTGATCACAGGCGATATACTACCGGGAAATATAACTGCCGACTACTTACAAGTTTTCATAAGTTACGCATGAATCGCTTCAATCAGCCCGTCACAAACGATGTTCAAAAGACTGGCGGCCGGGCTGATAAGTGATTGTACTCGAAGGGTTGCTGGTTCGAAAGTCCTTCAGGCTACGTTCATCTGGTAGATGCATGTAAAAGCGAAACTGGTGGTGGAATGTCGGTTTAAATCAACATCACATTATAGTATTGAATGGTTCGCCCTAAGACTTTTATTACGGAATGGAAATGCATTTCCTTATTATGCGCGGAGGCCTCATACCGCAAAACGAGGCTGAATATTTTTAAACAACGGCCTGCATATCGCGAAAGATCTCACCATAACTCGTAGACGAGCCTTGTTGATGTGACATGCACACACACTCGGGACGCTAATCGGGTCATCTACGATCTTACGGTCAAAGTTGTTTCATTTGATGTTCAAATGTCTGATACGCCTTCATCTGGAGTTAAATATTCAAGCTTGTCGACCGTACCCTATAAAACATCTAATTGTTTGACCGAGTGCAATGTACGGTCACAAGACGTGTCGTAACGAGTTGTTCACTCTTTTTGAGAAATGTTAGTCAGGTTTACTGTCAACATGCCACAGAGATCTGATTTCGGTTGACGGAATGTTGCGGTGCCTGTAGCATTCTTTGTATCACATTCTTCAGCCTAGTTTGAATAACTGTCTCTGAGGTCGCTCTCTCAGGCTACAACATTAGGTAAGTCATCCGAAATGCAAACAAACTTTCAGTGTTAGCACATTTCTAATGTGGAATATGCTACCTGGATATGCTATAGCAACATCATCAATAAATAGCTTTGGTCAGAAACTAGGTACAAGGAGTCCGAGTCTTTGGGCTACACGGCCATCTATGCACTAGTTTGTAGTGCTCTGTAATGCTACTGTCAACAAGTCATTGACCGATAAATTACTATTTGGTTCATACTTGAGTATTTGTGCCTCATACATACACCCTTTTTGTTTTCTAATTTCATCTGGCCTTATTCCATTTCATTTTCTTTTGATATTTGCTGTTTCCAAGACGAACTTCTTTACGGATACACTTTTTGCTTCCACTCAGTGTTTTCCTGAACAGTCCATCACGGTATCAGGTGTGCATAAACATTGTGAGCCTGCAATGTCCATAATGTACACGCACATGAGGGGTGATGCAATTGTTCGGTTGTTGGCGTGACCGGTTTCAGCTGATGGTGCTCTTTGGACCATACATATTCGGCATGCCTAATTGGGTTATTTTGACTGGTCACTAATGCGTTCGCCAGACCCAGCAGAACTAAATCCCTGATGAGGATCTGGATGCGTACTGTACACATTTGAACGAGATGAAAAAACTTGTCCGGCATAGTTGAAGATCTGAGGATTCAGATCCCACATTGTATGGTGCTTTCATTCCTATACGTTGTTAATGGAGATAATGGGAGATGAGCTGTACATAGGCGTCGTGACTTTCTGATAATCCACATCCCAGCGTTGATGATAAAACTATCCCAGTTTGCCGGTATGAAAACGTGTAATAGTCTGAATGATTGAATCTATCTCCTTGTTGAGAAAAAAAGTTACGACCTGGCTCCAGAGTAACACGCGTCATTCTGATTCCGAGTTATTGTAAAGTATCAGAATTCTCCTTAGTGTCTTTTCAACGTGCCAGTTAATGCAGCGAGTTTTCAGAACAGTGTAGCAAACTTCATTCTGCTTAGCATTGAGATTCGCGAGTACTATTGAGTGACATTCATCTCAACAGTGATATATTCACATAATTGATTTAAGCTTATTGGTATTTAAATTTACGCATATCCTATTGTACAATTGTAATAGAACCTAGCGCTAGGTTTCTTTTGATCCGGTTTGTATGTAAGTTCACTGCGATGGGGTGGTCCGTATGAAGCCAAGAGGGCGATGATCCGGCAGGTATGGGAATCGCTATTGTAGCTTGGATTTTACGAAAACATGCTCAACTATTGTTTATCGTGATGCCTATGACCTTCATTCAGAAATACTGACGACCGATCCTTTCTGTCTGTAATTTTTATACGTATGGTTGTGTTTACAAGAACTATTTAGGGAACGGTGTCAATGCACTTGACCATTTCACCTAACCAGCGTCAGAGTATGGCTAGACGATTGATGCCCTGCTAAACTTACATGGATTTGTTGGTCATATCACGGGTGGGATGCGCCCCCATAACACGTACTGAGATTACTGTAAACTTTTGATCCAGTTACGCCACAATGAGCCAGCTCGCGTCACCTGTTTGGCTGTTTCAGTTGTCTCTTCTACAAGCCTGCATTTCGTCTCCGTTAATTTGGCAAAATATAAGCAGTTATCTTGTGTAGGACTGGTGGTGTTTTCCGATTAACACGACGTTTGAGATGTACAGCGTATTCGATATTCGTATTCTTAAATTCCACTGAGATCGGATGTTGACAACTACTGTATCTGAGAGAAATCCACTGAATCACGCAGTTAATAGTTGTGGGACAAATGAAATCAGAAGCGTATTCATTTCTTTGGACGTCTTATGATGAATAATTTATGTAACCGGCAATTTATTTTGAACAAGGTTCATTACCTTGTACTTTGACAGGGCGATTCTAACGCTGCTGCTAAAAGCTGTTTGGGAAAACTAAAGTATAATGCAGTGGAATACAGTTGAAATTCCTTGTTACTTCTGCGATCTGTTCGCAAATTCCGTTGGGACCAATAACTGGGAATTATCGGCCGTTGAAGCAGTTTGCTTGTGAACGCTGTTCGAAAGGTGCAATAAACAGAACTGAGATTGATTTACAACAATGTGACATCCAGTTTAACCGAGCAATTGTGCGACTGATGCTTACAAGTTCAAACAATGTGACAGGCGCACATGAATTCTGAGTATTAAACCATCACGTTGACTGTAACTTGACTGTTGCCTCGCTAACTGTTTAGGAAGTCGAGTCCATAACTAGCTGAACATATTTCAAATCACTCCCAAATTGACCAAGTGTAGTGGTACTTCAACTGTATTCAAACATCTTGTTAATTTCTTGTCCAGACAATATAGTTAGGTCTTCAGAAGAAGCACCTCCTATTAAAATCCATCCATTATGTTCTCACATTTTTTTCCTATGCCCTCTAAAACTGTGATCAGGTCTTTGGTAGCAGATTTTCATGCATATTGATTCGTAATGTACGAAAACAAATGAAATGGAGTCTGAAAGCTGACATGAGTTCATGCATTCTTTATACTTTGATGGAATTCTTTCAAAAATCGAATGTCACATTGAGTAACCATCTAAAACAAACCGAATATGACATTATTTATCTGTTGGTTCTTTTCAAAAATTGCGAATGAAGGAAATTGTTGTCAGTCTCATCACACTCACACCAGCTGTCTCGATGTTCCTGTGCGTGATGTTGGTTGTCAGAATCTACTCCAGTTTCTCTGGCGCCGTGGGTTGGACCAGATACAAGGTACATTAGATATTGCGCACACCAAGTGAGCTGTGCAAAATTGTCGGGAGACGTGAGAAACTTCCGATAAACCACATTCTGCATTTGGTGTTAAATTCATTTCTGTACACTTGTAATGTGGAAATGGGAAAGATGGAAGACGAGTTGATTTCATTACAAGATAAAATCCGACGGAGATCTACGTTTATTTCTTTTGCGTTGCGTTGGGAGGGGGGCGCAACTCCTAACGAGGCAGGCAAAGTAAATCGCGGAACGTTGATCCATTTTCGGGATTATCATCGTCTGTGAGACTGTGCAGACCTGTAGGTAGAATCAAACATCAACAGTTTCGCATGAAGCCGAAGTATTTCCGCCCACATAGATTGAGACAGACTGTGTGCCGGCTCTATGGTCGGACGCATGTATGCTTCCACCCTACCTGAACTGTCATTCCAGTTTGCTTGGTGACCTCCCCACAACCTGATTCGTTCTAATGCGACGACCACCATGTATAGGTATCGCGTTGGATTCATTTCCTGTATTGATTGCTTTGTGTAATAATTGATCACCCTGTGTATTTAAAGCCTGTGTGGTCTAGTTTTGACTCGTCCGTAATGAACAGTAGTGCTCACATCTCTGGTTAAGACACAGGCCGTACGATTATGCGTGCAATACGTGGGATGATCCGAAAGGTAGGCCACGCAATTTGTGAGCAACTTTATCGAGTTATGTGAAAAGTGATCTACATTTTTAAAATTTATTTACCAGCAGCATGTTTACTGGAAAGGAGTTTCCTCCAACTAACCTATTTTATTCAAACATTGGATCAAGCTTCATTTTTGTGAATGTGAAGATCTGTGTCTTCTACTTGATTGGCCCTTATTATTGTGCCAAGTCCATTCATCATATTGACTGTTGAACACCAGTGTGGCTTTGTGTTGGATTGCAGTAACTATTGTGCCCAATAGTTATTTAATTCGCTCCTGTGCAGAAAACAGTTGTTTATTAAGTTGTTCAAATTGGTTTTAGTCATGGGAATTATTTTTTGACTGTCTCAGGGAAAGTGACGGAGATTGGAACAGTATGACAACATGGAAAAAGCATCTGATATTGATGACAACGTATATGAACTCTTGGAGTAGTTGGACTAAACGGAGAAGCATAATTAATAGGCTCAGAGCATTCCTTGACAGACCATAACCAGTAGAGTAAGGTAAGACATTAATTGAATCTTAGCTTTGTAAATCACAAGAGTATGTTTGATGTTCACTAACACTGTAAGGAAGTTTTTACGAAGCACATGTTAATGTGAGTTTGATGTGACTTAACCAAGATTACTTATACCGACTACGTTCACAGTAAACCGAATTTGTTACCATACGGTAGTCCCATGAGCTCTTGTCTCAACCGGACACTGACCCACAGGTCTCCGGTTAGAGGAATCAGATAGGAAGTTCGACTTGTTGTGTTAACAAAGCACAAGTATGTTGCTCTAAAATGGGTGATTCGAGTTCCAGGAAACGTTACCAGATGAACAGGATGTGTTTGTCAGACGATTGCTGCTAAAAGTGAAACCATTTTAAAGACAGTATTCCCATGGGGCTTTGGGCTAAGCGAATCACTTACCGCCTGTCAACCGTAATCCAATTGACAAACCTGGTCATCACGTGACCGGATCAGCTGACAGAACTGGCCAATCAGCGAGAACCTCCTATGCGAAGTCTGATCGTTAGTCGCTCTACTGAAGTCACGCTCAGCGGGATGCTGTCTTGCATTTCATTGTCGATTCAGCACGCGTGCGTATCCAAACCGATCCTCCCAGTGTTCTAGTGGACGAGTTAGCTAAACCTAACCGGATTAAACGGGACACGACATTACAAATCGAATTTGTTAGGTCAGTATTTGAAATACTGTCCATAGCTTGACACAAGTACATCTCTAAAGCATTTTGGTTCAGGTATGAAAAGTTGTTTCCTCTTTCATTTCAGTCAACTGCATCATGTATCACGACTCGCCACTTGGGATTCAATACAGAATGGCTAATGTTATTCTGTACTGCTCTTAAGAGTTATGTGATGCTGTATTTTTACAATTAACTCACTTAAAGACGGTAACAAACAAGGTTTTCAATACCTGCAGGTTTGTTGCGTAAAGTCGTGAATAATCCAAATCAAATGATCATTGCGACCGAAAACCAATCTGGTCGGTGGTTGACCCCACTATGTGTATTGTGAATGAAGTTTCGTATGTGTGTATACACGCAAATATATGAGAATTAGTGAACTCGCTAGATGGTACTTTTCACCGTTTCGGCTACTACTGTTGTGAATCGAGAAGGCGAATGGCACACAAGTTGTTTGATTGGGAAACCAGTACACGACTTAAGCGTCTCAACGGGACTACGAACAGAAACACTCATTTGCACGCCACACTCGTCTGAGGATGCTTCAGTCGCTTTAGACACTATGTCTCAGTTCCGTCATGTGGCAAAGACCATTCTATGTCATTTTGCCTTCCAACGATTCTTCTCTTATCTCTCCCGTATTTATCCCGAGCTCATTTCGATCCAAGCTGCTACTGAATGGTGGTGTGAGTAGTATGGTGTGACCATCTATCCTCAATACACTACTAGTAACGGGTGGTCGATCCAAGCGCTAAAATTGATCCAAGCCCACCCTTTTCACACCTGGTCACTTTCCAACTAGCCTATCTAGTTCACGGACTCTAACGCATCCGCTTGTGTTTGTTCCGATATGAACCGGTCAATCTGTCGATCAGCTACATCAGTGCCGCTTTTGAGCCATGTCTGAACCTTCACATGCGTGATATATTTGGTGGCTGGCATTATTTCACATTTAGGACTACCGTTTTGCTTGACGAATTACGTGGACTTTATGACACATCCGTGAGCCTGAACATATTAAAGTTTGTTACTCGGTTTTATTGAACTCCTGTGTTATGAATACCATCCTCCGAATGGGTCATAAAATCCTCAATCACGGTAGGTCATGTGGTTGGCCCCACCACTTCGTCTATGGTCCTATTACGCAATCGTGGCGAAAAGATGTTAGTGTTCTTCACAACGCTGTTATTGAAGCATCATAAACACGGTTCGCTGTTGGCAGAAAGTGCTGATAGAATCAATCTCCTTGTTTTGTAACGGAAACCGTCTGCTTCTACCTATGTGACGTTCGTCTGTTTTACAGTTTTTTCGCACAAAATATCTTTTTACTATCTTGATGAACTGGATTATGGTAACACATTGTTTCAAAGTTACGGTATCGTAAAAGAGGACGTGAAGAAGGGCAATGATTGCTACCTGCTTAATAAGAATTCATAAAATTTTGAAGAAATTTGCAGACTAGAGGAAGCCTAAACTGCTTATGTTCATCTGTATGTGTATTAGACGTTTTGGAAAGAAAATGTAAGTAGGAAGATTGTCTCAGTTTCAAAGGGGCAACAATGGACAGTTTAAGAAGAAGAACACAGAGAATAACGAGTAGAGTAGAAGCTCAGCTTACGAGATTCGCACTGCAACACAACAAATAACAACTGGATAGCATCAACGATGAGGGTTTGAGAGTGTATTCAATCCATTGCAATGGTCTCGATGATCAAATTATCCGAATGCTTAGTTTGGTGTCCCTGATATGTGCCTCTAGTCTGTGCTTATATACAACTACCGGTGTCGCAGTTACGGCCGGTTCTAGTGGAGATCGAGTGTAACATGACGCTAAACAAGTATGCTCTGCAAGACGAACGGCTCATTTGATGTTTTATCTTTAAGTAGTTACTGCTGTGTGGCCACCCTCGCTGGACACGTGTTTTTCATATAGATTGAACACCACCCTCAATTGATCGCAGCCATCGCATTATTATGCAAAAAATTCGCTACCTCCTGGAACGAAATTAAAAACAGGACTTGTGGCACAAAGCAAATATCAGTTTACTCACTTTCTATGAGTTATGTTACAGACAAGACGCATCAGTAAAGTGAAGGATTCCAATTGGTGGTGACACCTACCTTGTTGGTCGGTTCGGCTCAGCTTGTGGATCGTTTAATTGAACGCGTAACACACTTAGACAACTTGTCTTACTCAGATGTTCGTTATAACAAAATCGGATGCTAAGGCAAATTGCTATCCTAATTGGTCACCGCGATGACATTCCAGTCTACTCCCGTTGTCGACAGCGATTGACCGTGGCCTTCTGCGAATCGCCGGTTGACTTCGTGCGGATGCGTTTATGCAATGCAATCCCTTTACACTCATAACTCTTCCAGTCGACCTCTTTGGAAAAGAAGCATTAAACTCGAGTACCGCTTTCAGAGCTCGTCAGCAGTGCATACCCTTACGTAGGCTGAGACTAGAACTCCGGCCACGCTTTCGTGAGGCAACCGTGTTAACCAGTACGCCATTGACTTCACAGTGGGCACGACCGAATCATCCTATGTGAACGCTCAGCCACATTCGCTTGTGGATAATGCTCTGATTACCCGATCGTCTCTAGAAGAGACACAATGATTGTCCTGTTTCTTAAGTGCTTTAAGGGTCGATGGAGGATCCTACACACTAAAGTTACTTTTCTTCCGATATACCCGTAGCTCCCTGAGGACTGCCCCAGTTTGTGTAACCTGTTTGGGTAGAGTAGAGGACGTGGCGTAGTAACCGGTTTTGTAGCTGTAAGTTGTAATTAATCAATAACAGTGATGTCTTTCAGAAGACGAGGACGACAACCTTGGATAATTAGCTCTAGATGGGGGCGTACTAGTGAATTGAACATAACAGTAAGCCAATTTGGTGACACACTGTTGGGAGACAGTTAACTTTACTTGTGACGATCGAGTTGAATTCGTGTTTGTGTGTGATGGTACCCAATTTTTCATCTTCAGGAAAATAGTGTGTGCAATCCGGATGACGGAGGTTCATCGGTTTACATTTGTCCGTGTTAAACAGGAGATGGTTTCATTTAGCCCATGTTGATGTCAAGGAAAGATGAAGCTTCCGCTGTGTTAGATCACGACACACTTGTGGTTTCAAAGGTGCTCAACTTCCGACTGCATCAATATACCCGACATTAGTCAAGTTATTTCCAGTTCACCGGACTTTGTCATTCGGGAAAACTCGTATAACTGCTTGGTCTGTTTTTTTTCAACATATCGTCGTTGGGGAGTGCTAACGAAAACGAGGTTTTAACCAGAACAGTNACTTCCAAGACAGGTCGAGATCACAGAACTCATTGAACCTGCAAGGTGATATTTTAGATTACCGGTAATTTCGTCGGCGTCCTTCTCCCAAACATTCGCTCCGTCGCATTATATCCAGTGTTCTCATTCAGCACGTGTTCTTTCCAGAAGCATTAGATTCGGGTCTTCCCCTGGCTCTTGGGTAAGCTGTAATAGTCATTTGGTAGCCTTGACTGCAGCTTCAGCCCTCCCGTTTGGCTGACTGTGGTATACGCTACTTGTTTCATGTTCAAACTCCCAGTTATCTGCAAACGTCTTGAATTCAGCGCACACAAATTGAGAACCAATATCAAAAAGAAGCAGTTCCACTATGGCATAACGACCAAAGTGAACACCCAGTATGTCGACTACTGTATCTCCGGCGGTACTACTTAGCCAACCAATTTCGAAATCCTCCAGGAAGTAGTCCACCATGATCAGGTACTGTTTCTCGCCCTGTGTGAAAATATCGTCCACACCTAGTTCCAGGGTCTTTCTGGAGGTTTTCTCAGCAACATCGTTGAATCGTGCCTTCTGCTAATTTCACACTGTGTGATGTACTCCTTTATCCAACTGGACATATCTGGCCAATAGCAAAGTTCCTTTGCTCTCCGAACACAGCTGTTCACCCCAGCATGTGCCACATGGACGCGTTCAGTGAAATTATGCTGCAAATATTTTTGGATGACTATCCTCTCCTTTGAAAGTCATTCGTTCTTCTTGGACAAACTGACCGAGGTCCTTGGAAAATACTACCAGTTCTTCAGGCAGATTCTTTTTATTCTGCAGCCAGCTCTATTTTATAAATCGAATCAACTTCCGAAATAATCAGTCCTTTTCCGTCGCGTCCTCTGGCTCCAACACCTTGTCCATCGGCACCATCCTGTACCCCACTGATGCGATCGTCTCGAACTCAGAATCTTCCGTCACACCACCGGGTATATGAACACGAGAGTGAGTATCCGCGGTGTGCAGTTCGTCTCTGGGCTAGCAGACTAACTCACAGTCACACTTTTGTAGCCTGATCATCATCCACCGTTGGAGTCTGGGCGCGGCATTCAGTGGCCTCTTTACTATTGTTATCAGAGGTTTGTGGTTTGTGTGTACCACTGTCTTCCTTCCGAATGTGTAGGTGTTTAAACGTTCCGGAGTAAAGACCACTGTTAGCACTTCCTTTCCGATTTGAGCATTCGACAGGTTTCCGCTTCTGCAGTCAATCGATCTCCCGTGAAGTAGCACAGCTCCAAGGTCTGATTGGCTGCTGTCACACTGGATTACCAGAGGAAACTCGAGATTATACTATGCCAATATCGGGACCATCAAAAATTACCTTTTTATCTCATCGAACGCTGGTTGTTGGACTTCGCCGCACATCCACGTGACTCCTTTGTTTATAAGTTATCGAATGAGACGCATTATATCGGCCAACTGTGGAAGAAATTGACCCGAGTAATTAGTCATGTCATCAAGGCATGAAACTGTATTGGCGTCTTCGAGGAGCGACTTAATTTAGGTCGCCTTCACTTTGTCTGGATCAATCTTCAGTCCTTCAAACATGAGTAGGTGGCCATTAAACGTCACTTCTGTCGCCCAAATTTATCTCGTCCCGTGATAGTGCTATTTCCAGTGACATGCACCGTTTCAGGAAAGTCTCAAGGTTCCGGTCATGTTCGTACTAGTGCTTCCGTACATCTGCACATCGTCAGCGACAAAGGTCGTTCCCTGGAGTACGTCAAGTACCTGAATCACACGTTTCTGGAAAATTTCGTTCGACACTTTTAACCCAAAAGGAGTGTCAAACGTGGTTAGACGACCGGATTCTTCATCCAACACCAGTTGCCAGCACACGGAAGACAAATCAAATTTAGTAAAAAAAAGCGGACTTGGTTTGATTCGGACAAAATATCGGCTAGAGTTGGCAGTCTTTATCGTCCCATTCGGCGTGCAGCATTCAGTGGCCTGGAGTCAATGCACACACGACTACCAACAGACTTCTTCAACGTTACTGTAACCTGACTGGCCCAATCGGTAGGCTGATCTGTGGCACTGTTACTTTCAGCTCGAGCAAACTATTCGGTTGGTTCTTAAATTTCTCACGGATGGTTAACGGAATAGCCCTGACTAGTAACAGAACTGGTAGGGCATACTTGACTACAGAAGTACTAACAGTACTTAACACGCAACCCAAAACGGAATCAAACAGAGAAGAGTACTGATCGGACAGCTGGAGTATCTGTAACACGAAAAAAACTGTCATGATGAACAGGCACTAAATCCATTGTCTGAATGGCGTTCAAACCAATCGATCACATAAGATTTGCCGTAATTCGGACTTTTGATCGGTACGCTCTCTTTCCTCAAAACTTGCGTTTTTCCTTCGTACCACATTTGCAACTACTCCGGTCCAATCTCATTTCTTGTATCATGTAATAAGAAGCAGTACATAAGCAATACATAGTTGTGTTTTGAAACTTGTCCTTTTATCAGTGCAATCTACACGATTTCATGGACACAGTGAACATCAATTTTATAAGTTGCCGGATGAAGCTGATTTGCCGTGTTGAGAAACAGTATGTTCGTTGATGTGTTTGCGGCAGTATTCCTTTCTGATTTCAAGAACTCGGAAAACAAATCCCTCAAATGGAACATTCGATTTCAACCGTTTCTCGAAAGATGACTGACTTTTGAAACTGGATATTTCACAGAGTTGACAAACTACGTGAATCAAACAAAACTGACAAGCTGTTTTTTGACTGATACCATTTGAAACACGGGCTCTTGACTCATTTTCGATGTTGTGAAACCTTTTGAGGGAAAAAGAAAATCTTCGTTCTTTATTTTTCGCATAAGATAACACTTAAGAACAACAGAAATAATTTTAGATAACTGATGAGTAGTCGGGGATTTGATTTAATTTCAAGTTGACCATCACTCATTTGATCGCAGCGTTCGCATTCAGATAGACTTTCCAGCCAGCCTCTTTCGAAAAGAAGCACTAGACTCGAGTTTCGCTCTCATTAGAGCTCGTCAGTAGTGCATATCCTTGCNGACACACCAGGAGCTCGGAAATTTCACATTTGAACTCTGTTACCCACCCGTCTCACCGTCTCATATGGAATCCACCAAATGATTCAGAGGATCGACTGACCCGACAGGATTTCTTAAACAGTTCACGCTGAAATCCACCAATACCACTGTCACACCACTTAGTAGTGATACAATTTTTATGCTCAGCGGTGGTGTTGGTGGGTTCCAGCGTGAGTTGTTTAAGAAATCCTGTCGGGACAGTCGATCCTCCGAATCATTTGGTGGATTCCATATGAGACGGGTGGGTAACAGAGTCTAAATATGAAATTTCCGAGCTCCTAATGTGGCTTCTTTGCTCAGGTGGTAGAGCGCTCGCTGCGTTGAGGCACGCTGTTTCTGTCATAGGTTCGAATCCAGCCAAGGCCGCGACTTTTCACAATTTAGTATCATCTAAACTAATAAATCTGCCACACTACTCAGAAACCATTTTGTTATTTCGATATGGATATAGATGAAATCCAACTATTTGAAGATTCATGTGACTATACCGTAAAACGACTCCCACCCCTAATAAAAACAACCTATCGATTGCAAATCAAGTGTAATGCTGGAAAAAGGGAGTTGGATCGAACTTCATGAATTTTACCATATGAGCGGTTTCTAATCTGGAAACGATCTTCACATGGATTTGTATTTGTTTCATGCATAACATAAGTGTACATGGACCTTTTTAAAGACAAGTCATGTCAGCGTTAACTATGGAAAAAATTTATAACAACTGTTTCACGTCAAAATGGAACTATTTTAAAAAGTAGAAATCAGCTTCAGTCCTTCCAATAATCGATCGTTATTTTTCGATCACTCACTCATGTGACATGCTACTTTCCACTTTAATGTAGGATTCCCCTGTGACCCTACAATTATAAGGAATGAACGGTATTGATTAACAGATTGGGAATAACACAACGTTTCGAGCAAGTTGTAATACTCTACGTTTCAACCACCTCGGGTGGCCTTCCTCAGAAGTGTTGTAATCGAAATCACCTGAGGAACTGCAGGCCACGCGTCTTCACCGGTAATGTCAGTGCTCGTACTGTTTGGCAAAGGATGGGAAGTAGCCCGTAGTTGCGTGTCAATTGATTTGCTTGTACTTGCGTGACTTCGCCAAGGTTAACGGTCGTATTAGCCTCCAAACTATTGTTTTCGGACTTATTGCGGGGTTCGGCTGCAGAAGCCCGACCAACGGGGCTATGTTTATTGTTCTTGTTTGAAGCTGATTCCAAACACTTACCTCCAACTAGAAGGCAACATGAGCTCAAACTCTACTTCTGTACAGTCGTTCTGGACACAACAATAACCGGATCAATGTTGGCCAATGGAAGTGCTACATGTAACCTTGACATTCATATACTCCATACGTAATAATTTCAGGCCAGTCATATAATCGGTTATTTTAACCACAAGTTATTCAAGTGTTTGCTGGGGTTGGACCGCATAACTGCGAGTGATTTCAACAAGACGGTGTCGAGCTACACCTCTCAACTGATTATTCAAATAGGGTACATAGTGTTGGAAATGTTGTCAGGTGTAGGACGATAACATGGGTATCACAGTCGACAGATCTTAGCCCCCTTGATTTTATTTCTGGGTCAACTCGAATAAAGGATATACAGGAAAATATCAAGAACTGTCAACTGCTGAGAAGCCAGTGTGCACTGATCGCCGTCCGTTATCAGTTTCATAACAAAATCACTGCGCGCTATGAAACAAAACTCATTCTTGTCAGTTTGAATGTATTCAATCGAATAGCATGAAGGCGTGATGTATAATGGTAACCTTCAGCTGTTCGGTTTAAAGTTAACTGTAGCTGTTCTCTCCACTCACTCAAAACGACACACAGACTGACAATACGCGCGAGGTTACTGATTAGGTAAGCAAGCAGATCCGTCTATTAATATCCTTGTAGTTATTCAACGGGAAGCATAAAGAAACGGACATCTCTCTCAAAATTTGATGTTAGAGGGTTACCTTAAATATTTTATATCTCTTGGCAGAGTTAGCTATTTCACCTTGTTACGGAAACTCCATAGCTACAGTCAAGTGAAACTGTAGTAATCAACAAAAAATGTAATTTTTTTAAGGGGTTCCAGCAATAATCTCGAGAGGACACAGCGACTGTTCTGTCGACTTCAGTCGATGGTCCCACGATCAAGACTTCCTAATGAAGATTAACTCACGGAAATCACTGGAGTTGTTTGGTGATTAGTATTTCCAAACCGTAAGCAGGACGGATAGCAGAAAATATGTTGTACGTTATGCTGACACTCATTACGTTCATTCACGAGTTAAAACCAGAAGTGTTATCGATTTTCAATGTTTTGGTCTACTCGAAGAGCTTTTATCAAGCGGTTTAAACAAATAAACGCACCTATTTTCTCGTGTCCGCTCTGTTTACGGTTCGGAATAACTAACTTTTGTCAATCGGATTTGCCTGTCTAGGCTTGAAGTCAATTAATCCACGTATCGTGTGTTCAGCCTCCGATGTATTCAATCAAGTTTGATATCACAGATATTACGAGCCAGACCATCGGACGGTTATGAGTGATCTAGGCGTTCTACCTGAGTTGTTGAGCGTACATTTCTTCGCCAGCTAATTCGTGAATGTTCTGTCCGGCTGTTACAGATTTGTAAGGACATCTAGCAATTGGATGACCACCTGGAATCCTTGCTACCTTCTGGCAGTGATTCGAGATGCTGTGATACACCGAGCTCTCATTTAAAACAATATAGTAAAACGAAGATAACGGAAAAAGTTCGACAACCTCCTTTCATTGTTTAACAAAAGAAGCGACCGTCCAACATTAGACACACGAGATAGCATTGTCTAGCCCGTAATAAAACTGTCGGACCGCGCATTGTCAGAAGCTGAAAGTAAACTCTTGAACAAGCGACTGAATTTCAACGTCAGCCCTAGACCTTTAAAAACACTGGAAGTGATTCCGGCAGTAGAGGGGCAACTAAAGATGTTACCAATCGATGATGCGAACATAGCTGGGGCTCACCTCGCCAGGATAATTGAAAATCAGAAATCCAAGCCAAGTTGCCTGAGTTGTAAAGGGCGGGTTGCATTTAAGGAGTTGCGGTCTGACCAGTCAATAATTATCACAAAAGTAGGCAGTAGCATTCGTCCTGAACAAAGCAGGTTATGAACACAAAACATGAAAAACAATGTGTAGCGAACAAGCTCGTTTTCAGTGATTCATCATCAAGCTAAATACATCACATTTATATCATTTATTCATTTCAATAGTTTCGTACCAATTGCCTCAAAAAGATATCTGGTCAACTGTTTGACGGGAAGAGCCTTAAGGATTTGCACGGAGGACACAATTGCACAAGAATTAGCATTTATACGCACAATATTCATACAGAATGGATACCCGGAAAGGTTCATAGATAGGGCCATGCAACAGCGGAGGGTAAAAGACCAGCTGTACTCTGTAGAAAAAAAAGCTGTGCATATCGGATTACCATTCAAAGGCGATACTTTAGCCGAAACTATTACACGTAAGCTCACAAGCGCAGTCAACCGAACATTCTACGCCGCTAAATTACGAGCCCACTTTACGTCCAATCCGGTTTTGTGCTCACGCCTAAAAGATAAAGTGCCTATTTCTGCAACCCCGTTTTGCGTATACTCATTTACTTGTTCCTGAGGGACCAGTTATGTTGGCCGCACGACTAGACGCTTATCGGAACGGATCCGGGAACATCATCCAGCTTGGTTCAACAGTGGTATAACAATGTCTGTCTGCAGCGCCATACTATCAGACCTGGTGGATTCAAATCACACGGTCAACGTAAAGGACGCATTTCGCCCAATCTACCGAGTTAAGGCCATCCGGTCGAGAGCGGTGAGGAGTAGGATTCTGTCTACAGCAGAGGCTATTGGGATCCGAATGTATAACCCACCCCTGTGCGCTCTGGATTTGCCCTGGCCAAGCCCCCACCCGGTTAGCCTGTCAAGACCCATTGTTCAAGTGGGTACTTGATTGCAGTGTGACGTTGAACTGATTGACCTCCTTATACACACGTCCCCCTGCTTACTCCCCTAACGATTTTCCCGTGAAATGTGTGATATAA
Organism: Paragonimus westermani; assembly: GCA_008508345.1. NCBI lineage: Eukaryota > Metazoa > Platyhelminthes > Trematoda > Plagiorchiida > Troglotrematidae > Paragonimus > Paragonimus westermani. The sequence continues at coordinate 134,811 of QNGE01001234.1, read as the reverse complement.
ATGTGATGTATTTAGCCTGATGATGAATCATTGAAAACGAACTTGTTCGCTACACATTGTTTTTCATGACTACCCTGGGAATTTTTACGAGGACACAAAACAGATGACTGCATTTCAGATGGTCCGCACATCATGATTCCAATGAAGAAACAGCGCTGCAATTTGAACAGATTGATGGCTTCCACGGTAAGTTTGTTCAGAAAGATGAAAGTCAAGCCGAATGAGCCACTCTAGTTTACCTTACGTCTGAAAACAAGATTAGCTTCGAGGTTTTACGACTTAACGAAAGTTCATGAACTCGGAATACCACCGCGGTAAAAGTTTGACCATAAAGCAACCCCAACATATGCCCTGGACAAATTTTTGTCTCGTATCCTCCAGCATCTTCAGAAGTGCACAGACTGTTTCACTCGGCACTCCAACACAACTGGTTACCAAGCCGAAGGAACTTAACTGAAGCCCGGATAAGCGTCTGGTCAGCTTTGACACTGTTTCGTTTTTCACCCAGGTTGCAGTGGGAGAGAGACTGGAGGTGGTTCGCCAGGTTATTGAGGCAGATGACGTTTTAGCCTAGCAAACAGTTTAATTAGTTAATGAGGGTATAGAAACTGCGCAGCGCCTCTTACGGTCTAACCTCTTTGTGCTCAAGATGATCCTTTATCAAAAAACAAACAGAGTAGCTATTGCTTCGTCCATCTCCTCAGCGGTTGCTAACTGGTTTATGCAAGATTTGGAGGAAAATTTGCTGTCCAGCTTCCCTGATCCACCTGGAATTTTGCGGAGGTATTTTTGTGATACGTTGTTATTGTTGGGTACAGGGACAATTAGTAAATTTATGGAACGCATACACTCCTTTCATCCGCACATCATGTTTACGATTGAGTGCGAATCAGTGGACTTTAAGCTGAGTTTTCTGGACTACAGAATACGCTGAAAAGCCGACGGTAACTTGGATAGTGGCGTGCACAGAAAGGACACCCATTCTAATCCGTGTCTTTTCTTTAGCTCAGAGCAACCCATATGCACCAAGAAAACAGTTGCATCCAGTTTGTTAGTAACCAGTCCCTAGGACAAGCTATCGAAAGAATACAAGATTGTTAAGTCGACACTAAAAGCTAACTGTTAACCTGACAAGATATAATACCCAGCTCTGGAGTCAACCTATAACATGATCGACGAAATCAGGAATTAGCTGTCGACCATCGTTATCGGAGGACCTCAGACGAGTTCCAAACCAGTACATCAGAGTAGCATTTAAAGCCAAACAAACGAACAGTTCTGGAGCAATCAGACTGTGTTTGCCGAATTAAATGTGAGGATTGTCAAGCTTCGTACGTGGAACAGACCGCCTGGCAACTGGGAGTGGGCACCAAAGAACATGTGAGGTGTAGTAAGAAGCTTCTTACCGACGCTGAACAAATCTGGAAATTAGAACACGATTCAGCCAGTGCGGCACACGCAATCCTGAACCAACATCAAGCTGACCTCGGGCATCCGACTGTGCTGAATAGTGGTTTCCATTACCACAAGGAAGGTCTACGGGTAGAACGCGTGCTGAGCGCTAATACACCACAGGCAGTGAACCGATCCGATTGTTTGAAATGGTCAGTTGTTTGGCCTGATTCACTAGGTGGACAACAGTGCAACCACTTAAGAAAGGTTTATGGCATTCCTGTCACCCACCCTATCCCAAGCGGTCTAAAGGCATGGAGATTAGATGCACATATATACACACATGCACAAACACAACTGTTTATCCTTATTCGCATCTGGAAACGTCACGTGATGACATCAGGTGGACCGTGAACCCATACATCCGATTGGTCAGGTTTCCGTAAGGTCAGGAGCCTTTCTACACACCGCATACTAAACACATAAATACGTGCCAATTTACAAGTGCCTCATATGAAACTTGTAAAATGTAAATTTTCCGATCTGAAACGCTTGATAAAAACTGTTCGGAAGGGTCGAAATGTGGCGAAATCGATAACTGTTTTGGCTGTAACTCATTGTGGCTTTACTAAGGAACTTCCCAATCGATTGTTTTAAAAATGCCCACCCGTGTTATTGTAAGTTTGGTACTGATGAGTCAATACGAAATGCTTGCATCTACCAGTTTTCATGTTCTATCTGCTTTGTTCAAACTTCCCAATAATTGTTTGGCCGTTATTTTGATTAGTGGTAAGAGCTAGATGAGTTCAGGTGATATAATCCGAACTTCACTCATAATTGATAACTGCTTTCCCTGTCCTGTGTACTCCTTGAAAAAAAACACCACATATGAGATCTGCTTCTGTTAGTGCTTGCTAGTAGTGCATGCTGCCGCCTAGAAATGATCGAGCTATCTGAACACTACCTTCAAACAAGTGTGGCTGAGATTTTACATGTGGTAATTCGGTCGTGCCAGAAGTGAGGTAGATGACGCAGGATTCAACTGTGTTGTCTCATGAAAGCGCAGCTTGGGTTCAAAACTCGCTTATACCAAGGATGTATACTTCTGGAGAACTCTAAAAACAGTGAAACTCGAATGCAATGTTTTCTGAAGAAGTGTTTAACATGTTCCAGAAATGGATATTGTCAGCTTTGTTGTGGAGAAAATGTTCATAAAAATGCGTGTCCGCATAATTTTATCGCGAGGCATGCAAAATTGATAAACTGCGGGCACTCTGAAAACTATGTGCTATTACAAGTGGTTCGAAAATTCTACTACTTACCGCAAAGGACTTGCGTCCATGTGAATACAAGATATGACCGTAACCCCGGGACACCCATTTTTCAGACCAGTGCCTGTGAGTCAGTTTAATCATACGAAGTTCAACCGAAGAGGAAACTCTAGTACCTTCGTGTACGAGTTGCACTGGAACCTCGTTTCATCAGGGGTTCAAGCAAAGTTGAAACCACCCAGTTTATGTGCTAAAGAGAGGGCACCATCCGACGAGTATTCGGTTAGCACATGGTCGACTTACCTCACATGGCCGATCAAAGTTTCCATCAAGTAAGCCTACAATTCCATAACAATAGTAATTTCTAATGGGGAGTTTGGAAGAGTGTATAGGTTAGGAGAGAACCGATTGTGAAAAAATTAGATGTCAGCTGGATTAGCACGAGCCATTGAAACACAACGCACGCTCTAAAGTAATTTCACGAGGAGATTGGTGCACGTGTGGCGTGTATTTAATGTGCCCAGTTCCGCTGGGCGGCTTACCTTCAACTTACATTAATGCCGGCTAAGATTTTGTGACTTCGGTCACTGAATAGCTGTCACCGCCGTCTACAGTCTTTTCACTGCAGCTCAATATTATGACGTATTCTCATCCTTACCGAAATTAGACCTCCTATCTATGTGCTTTTGGGGTAAGCCCGTTAAATGTTGATCTCACAGTAGGAGTGATACGGGATGACTCAGCTGAGGGAAATGCTTCTTATAAAATGATGGACATTTGCTTGAACACTTGTTCGGTTGTTGAAAAGAGAGACTTCTCTTGGTATAAGGAATGGCATACCCAAAACAGTTGCTATCCATAATATACCCGCTTTTTAGAAACAACTGTCCTGTGCAGCGCAGGTTCTGTTGCTGAGACAATCATGTTGTCTTGACTGGAACCTTTTTACAATTTATCCTTCTCCAAAGCTGGAGAGTTCTCAACCTAAGTGTATTCAGCAGCAGCTCCGACTTTCTCACTGTATGCTGAATCATCAGAATCCTCCTACTCGACCTTGAATGGATCTCCTCGGTCTAACGTCTTCAGACATAATGGAATACTGCACCTGGAATAGTGCTTCATTGTACTACTCCTGAATAACTCTCAGTACTCAGGAAGGTTAATTCGGATGGTGGTTGCAAACACAATCCATTTATCATGCGTCATCTGCACAGAATCGTGTTCCATGTTTCTGAGTGAACCGTCATTTTACAGCTGCGGTTGTCAGCTGCTGAACTGTTTTTTGGCCACTTGCCATCCAACGGTGTTCCGAGCCTTTCACCTAACGGGCCTTCCTCCAATGCCTAATGGTTGAATTGTTGAATAACGTCTGCTTCCTGAAGTCGGCTTAGCTAGCGATAATCAATCATAGGCGCAACAGTTGGCACTGGAAGATCGGGATGAAATACACGTTCTCGTGTCTTGATATATTACACGACTGTCTTCACCTTTGCACAACATCTAGGTGTGACTGAAAAGACTGATATTCGCCAAACCTTCCTCTAATCATCTAGCCGCAAAAGTAATGTTGGTGAGTTGCTGTCCTCACATTTGGTCGCGGATGCCACTGAATGAATTGTTCTAAAGCTGTGACTTTTCTATCTGGCCTTGCTGGAGGAAATTTACTTTGGGGCAATCGGTGAAACGACAAGTACTCTTCGTCTGAAAGTCGCCAAAGGTAGCTGTGTAATCAATCATCACGGCTTTATTACATTAATACCCATCCCTTAAGACCAGGTTTATGTGGGGAAAAATCAAAACTGGTAAAAACTGTACTGGTTCCGTGGCCGTTGCTACAGTGATGGACCCGCTCTGTGCATAAACCCGACTCCTCATTATAAGCAAGCTTCAAATCTTACGTTTTGTCTGTACTAGTCTCCTTGTGAAATGTAACGTGGATTAACATGTCAACTGATTTACGCCACGACCTTTCTATCTTGTCGCCCAACTTGTTGCCCGACTGTCTAACCGATGTACTATGCTATTTCTGTTCCATAATTTATTGATTGTCACTCCTACTGCGTTCACTAACACTGAGCCCCCATAGGCCAGGTGAAAGTATACGTATTTTCTCAAGTGTTTAACCACCGGAAGTAAATTTTCATGAAAAAAGCTCTTCACAACTTATGGTGTCAACTTATAGAATACTTCAGTTTGAAAATCACCCACACCTAATCTCAGTCTCCGCATTCCGATAAGCCTTACGGTTAGCCCAGTTCGAAAAAAAGTTGTAACTTCGAGCTTCACTCGTATTCAGCATCATCTGTAGTACACATTCTCGTCCAGGTCGGAATTAACACTCCGGTCCCGGTGCCCGTGTCACCAGCCTGTTAACCACGTCAGTAATCTCATCTCAGATATGAAGGAATGATTGTACCCGAACGCTCAACCTTGTATGAACAGTGTTCAGCTCGTCTGATCACTTCGGAGGGAGAATAAGCGGTGTCGCTCTGTTCAGTCCGATCAACAATCCTGTGATCAGGACTTTTCAGTTGGGTTTAAGTTACTGATTTTATTGAACCAACTGAGCATGATTTAAGTATTTCTATCGGCATGTTCTATTTTGTTTCGTCCAGGTTAGGCGTTCAATCTCTGGGTTGCGGCTCTAAGTCCGTGTGATATCTGACGCAGTGTTCAACTGAAATGAAATGCGCAAACCACTGACATTATTTCCGAGGCACCTGGGTTTACTGGTGATACCAACCTTGCATGTGACTGAGGTTGCCGTAGGCGTATGTTACTTTGTTCCTCTGTTGGTCTCAGGCCTGTTTAAGAATCGACGCGCTTGTATTTGTTTTGGACAGTGACCGTCCTTATATACTTTTTGATTGCATTTGTCGCGTTACTGATTCTCATAGGAATAGCATGAAGAACGGCACATTTTCTTGCAGTACGGAGCTCTGTATGACTGCTGTGGTGAAGAATTTTAGGATGCATGTTTGAGATGGTTGATACGGTTAACAGACTGTACTACCACTGTCCCGTCATGTTTGAAATTTCACCGGTGCAGAAAGGTGTATTATAGTGGCAAAGTTTTTGGATGGAAACCAGCGTTTAGTGTTTGCGATTGATTAAGTATTATGTTTGTAGAATCATTTATGGGTTCTGTTTGCTTCACCTCGAGGTACTTGTCCGGTCGTTTGCGTAGTGAAGTGACCGTAGACCACAGATGAACATTAGACATTCAGACTTCTCACTGGTCACCAAGTGTTCACACTCCTGATTCACATTCCCTACGTGGGTCTAGAAGTAATCGGGGTCATTCCTCTTCAGTTACAAAAACCAGCACCAAACACCAAACAATAAGAACTGCTGGCAAAACATTGATCTGGATTTGCTTACAGTGGCCGGATTGTAAATCTTGGGAACTTTCTGACAGAATGAAACTGGTAAGTTAGTCGCGCTCTGCTAAATCGCTACATCACTCTGGTTGTTCAGCGCCATTCTGCCTGACACATCCATCTCAAGAAGTGTGGTCGTCTTTCTTGATATATGAGGCATGTCACGTCCTATGGAGGATTGCAAGAGAAATCTTTCATTAAACTGTTCACCATTTCGGCCACGTAGTGCCCAGCTTTGCTGTGTGGACAGCCTATTTTGGAATCCTCAGATTGTGTCCAGCCTTCCAGCAGTTTACGTTGGAATTCTTCGTACTGTTTCTGTTGGTGCACTAGCGACTGTTAAAACTGCTCTACCTTTACCGTTATTGTGGGTTCACTCCATCACCGAATCGTTGTAATGTGTTCAACTCAGTTCCCTTCCAACCAGAACATCAGAAGAGGATACGTGGTAGCCAGTTACAGTGGAAAGTCAAGTAAGTACGAAATGGCTTACTACTATCAGTAAAGACCAAAAAAGCACACAGCCGTGATTAGAAGATGTCCAGGAATATGAGAAAACATTTCAACTATGATGGTATGCAGTAGGCGGGAATGAAAGAAGCAATAACGTTTTATGTGTATGAGATATTCAAAGCTCCGAGAGATGGGGTTACCGAGTTGAATTAGTGTGGCTGTCACAGTGTGAGGAAAGGTGGCAGATTAGAACAAGTTTATACACAAAATGGTTACATCCATGAGTACGAAAAAACTGGGTGCGACTGCTGGCTTCCAGCCAACTAACGTACCAGTAGATAGGGTCTACGCAACATGATCGTGGCTAATTTGTAGTGCAGTCCGGATATCAACCCGATTAAGGAATTCGAGGGACCACCGGAACCACGGGCATACTGAAACATCACTGCTTTCGGTTCGGCTGTGTACTTGAAGTATGCTTTTAAGAAAGTCTGAGACAACGTGCAGTTTGCTGTTTGGACTATGCTTGTCTGAGGCATGTCGAAACCATGTTGCAGCACAGTAAGCGGACTACATCCTGCTGATTTGTTTCAGGTGGCCATGGTGATCGTTAATCGTTATTACCAAACTCACGACGGAATGTATCCCGTTATTCTGCTTAGTGAATATCTGAGGTGGTAGTGTGCGAAAAACCGTTGTCATAGACTGCGTAGTAGTGGAACTACTCGAACATTTGACCTCCCCTGCAACTTCATTGAGGGTGCATGTCACATGACAGCAATGGGAAAGAAGAAACCCAAATTCTGATCCCATTAGATTGGTGCGAAATGTGTGAAGGAATTGACTGAGATGCGACTTTTTTTATGAAGGTTTTAAGTGAATGTCCCGTGTTGAAAGAAAACAAAGAAAGCAGAAGTGAACTAGAAATTTCAGTACACTACAATAAGTACATTAAAACTTTAAAAAATCTCCACTATTTCTAGGAAAGAAACGCAGGAAAACCGCAGTTGCCAATTTCGGTGGATGAACCAGTGTCGACCAATTTAAAGTTCATTGTAAGATGGAAGAAAGCAAACTATTTCCACAAACATATCATTAGACTTATCACACCGAGGTTGGTGGTACCTTCTGTCAGAATTAGACTGTGACGATATAGACAGTCAAAGAACGCATGTAGACGTGGTACAAAATAGGAATTGGGTTGAACCATTTTAGATTCAATACACATTCCAGTGTGGATCGAATGAATAAGAACAGGAAGCTTGCTAATAAAGTGTTTATTCAAAATTCACTAAACACATGAATGGCGCTTTAACATCTGGTTACCTGTAGTCTAATATTATCACGTGATACACACATTCCGACTGTATCTCAGAATATTAATCAATCAAACATGATAATGTTTGTTGGCCTGGTGAAGCTTTCTGAAAAGATGGGAACTCTTTGACCAGCATGGTGCATTCTGACCTGATTCACGACCATTCAAATGCCAACACTTTGTGCAAGTTCAGCACATGTATAGTGAGAGTTAACAATCGCACTATACTACCCGTTAGTAGCCAGATGGAGGCGTGTATTTAGGCATTGGAATCTGTGGTATCTTTGGATCATTTTTAAATGCAAATCAATTTTTTTGTTGGAGGTTTCACAGGAAAATTTCCGAGTGAACAATTTTCGCGCCATCAGAAGTGTCGACCAACGACAATTGGTGCCGAAACAAGAATATGCGAACGAAGACTCCGTGGCCGCAGCCATTCGAAAACGAGAACATCCGGAGCATGCTGGAGGTCTTCGAGGACGTGGCTGAGGTGGTCAAAATCAAGACCGACCAGGCGAAGCTGGAAGCCTTGCGGATGCTGCTCAACGGCGGGGTGGAGGCGATGCTAAAGACGGAGCGAAGGGATTCTGTGAAGCAGGAATGAGCTGCCGCGAACGATGCCGTAGCCACCGGGTTCGGCAGCTCCGCCGACTACCAACAGGCAATGCGGTGGTTCAAGGGCGCCCGGTTTTGCCACGGAAGGCGACGTTCTCTTTTTACTCCATAACATTAGGGCAGAGGTGTCAAACGTCCTGTCGGAATTGGACTAAGATTCACAACAACGCACGCTGGTAGATATTTTTTGGAAGGAAATGCAATCAGCATTCGGAGATCAGCTGAAGATTACTCTCATCGCACGTCCAATGACGCTGGAAGAATTGGCTGATGCTGTTCGGCAATCGATAGTGAAAAACTCCATGACAGTCAGTGACTTGGAGGCAATTGAACAAGGTGTAATGCACAGTATTCGAAACTCAGTGAAAAAGGTGACTCAAAAAGTGGTTGCTTTTGAGGTGAAAGAGGAGAAGCAAAATTGTAGCGACGTTTGCTACAGGCGCGGATGGCTTGGGCATTGACAGTGGTTTCGTCCGCTGGATAGGAAAATGCCCTAATTGAGTAAAAGTTTCGCTGACTATTTGTCGTTTGCGGAGGATTACTCCGTAATAGGTGCGATCGATGTGACAACAATGGCGTGGTTCCATCAATAGGAAAGTGCGTATCACATCTTGGGTATGTTGAAACGAACTTGCCTAGATTGATTCCAAACTGTGACAAATGGCTGTTGAGTGCAATCAGATGCAAAATGTGGGGACCTTTTTTATACTATAAATCAAGGTCTGTGCGGCTATTCTGACTGGATTGAACACGAAAATGTCATCGAGCTAGAGCGATCTCGATGATTTGGTCTCAGAAGGATTCCGGTGCGCTTGCAGTATTTTTGACGGAAAGATGATGCAAATATGCGCGCTTGAACTATACTACTCGTGAGTAGACAAGTTACCAAAGTAAAATTATAGGGGTAAACGTGAAAGGAGTCATGATGACCCAAATTTACGTTCTACCTTCACAGACTTGTAACTGACACAAGTTTCATTCCGAAGCTATTGTTAAATGCAAATGACTAGTTATGTCGCCGGGATGCCTATCGTCAGTTTATTAGATATTCATTGTGCCACGAGTTTCTGGTGTGCAATATTACCACCATTATCATAGACAGCAAAACATCAGTGGTTCACACTAATGCTTAACTGCCACACAACCATGAAGATGAAACAAACCCTTTATAGGAAAAGAGAAGGAAATACGAAGAGGGCGGGAAGGGACCTAACTACTGAAAATAACTACGTCCAGATTCAAACATTCAACATCAAGGTGCCTACACCTTGCAAACAAACAAACAAACAAACAACCCAGCTGCATGTGAGAATGAGGCGTCATCAGCAAGACAACTTCCTTACGGCTTTCACTGCCCCGCGTCATTAAATGCACTCACTTCAAAGACAACTCGGTCGAACAACGACAAAATTCAAGTCACTAAGCTCGATTAGCCATCATCTCATATAGAGTCTTCAGCCACCAACTCTGTGAGGCGCCAGGGCCCCAGCCCGGGAGACGAACACGACCCACGGCGACCAACCCCTTCGTGGACGACTTCATTTCCCTACGCCAGGTCATTATCCGTCCACCTCGCACCTTACACCAGTCGGTCGCAGTGTCAGCGAACAGTGCTCGGTGTGGAAGACGACTAGCTGGCATCCTTAATACATGACCTAACCATCTAAGCCTGTGCAAACGTAGAGACTGGACGAAAGAACTCGTTTGGTAATCACTACCAAACACCCGCTTCTTAACCTCTTCGTTACTTACGTACTGGTGGCACCTGATACGAGCGACTGAACTCAGACATCGGTGATCAAATACTTGAAGACGGTTCACGTCTTCTACCTTGAGCGGCCAGGTTTCGCTGCCGTAAAGTCGTACGGTCCTCACCGTTTTCTTATATACGCGACCTTTAAGCTTATGAAAAATACCCCTCTGTCGCCAGAGATGTTTCAAAATAGCGAATACCACCCTAGCCTTAGAGATGCGCGCTTCTATTTCATAACCTACACCTCCACCGCCGCCGCTGATAGAGCTTCCCAGATATACAAACCGGTCAACAACCTCCATGACTACATTATCTAACATCAAATCTACGTGATCACAGCAATCTTGAAGGAGCACTTCGCATTTTGAGACTGTGAAGCGCATTCCGAAGTATTTAGCAGAACGCGAAATAGCCTCTAGCATTGTTTGTGCTGCTTGAAAGTTGTCAAACAGAACACCTTGTCGTCAGCATAATCAAGATCGGTCAGTCTCTCACTAGGTAGGAGGTCCACGCCGGCCTCTTGTGAGTGCTGGAGACAACCCTCCATTAATTCGTCTATGACGAAATTAATCAAAAATGGTGACGGCGGACAGCCTTGACGCACGCCGCTCATGGTGCTGAAACTGTCACACAGTTCACCGTGAACCCTAACCTGAGCTGAGGTATGGGAATAAAGTGCCGACAGTATGTTCACTTACTTAGTCGGCACACCTCTGCGTTCGATCCACTGAATCGAACGCACCTTTATAGTCGAGAAATACAACAATTGTAGACGCTGTTCCAAAATTTGACGGAGAGTGAAAATGTGATCTATGCATCCACGCCCGGGGCGAAACCCTGCCTGTGGTGTGCAACAGCATACACTCGCTTAAACTTCCGCTCATTTAAAGCATTCACATTCAATTAGCTGACGGTGCCATATTAGGTGATCTTTGTAAGTTTGTCACGCTAGAGCGTGTGTAGCCTGCGTTATTTGGCCTCGTGTTTTCAACCGTGTGCTGGGTTGACTAGTCCGACCTCACGCAGTTGCCTGAGTTTGAGTGTGTGCTTGTGCAAATGCACTTTAGAAACGGTTAATATGCCCCGTGTTTAGACAGTAGATAGGGAAAAAAGATAGATGATCTGTTGTAATAACCATGCAACTTGAAACGATGGTCTACTGGATTGCTTCAGAGCTGAAACCACTTCGTATTCCTTGATAACCGGATAAGAGTTTAGTCAGACATCAGGATATGCAACGGTCACTTAATGGAACGTGCCGAATGGGATAACAGAATATGAACGTGGTGCCTGGCTAAATATGAAAAGCTGAACTGATTGGCTTTCATTTCAGCAGGTAGCCACAAGGTGTGTGAAAGTCTGGGGCTTTTCGAAGAGCAGTATGTAGACAACACCCCTGTTTCGCAATTAAATAAAGAACCACGTTTGAAATGACATTTGGAAGTCCCAGAAAAAGTGGACGATATTTCAGTTGATCCTCATCAGTCTTCACCAGGTTCTTCCAATAAAGCGATCGTTTAGGAATAGAGAATTGTTTTTAACTCGATTACATCGCTTTGGGTAGGTTCCACAGATCTACGCAACAACGGTTAGACTGCGAAATCGATTATTTAGATCAACTATTGAAAGGCATACTGGCGGCGATGGTGTACAAATAAACTGAGCTAAAGATTTTCCATCTCAAACACGGGTCGGCTAAAATTTTTAGCAATGCATTGTCCACCCGTGAAAACAAACGTCACGGAGGTAATCACAAATGCAGTAGTTCAGAAGTTCATAAAAATTTTTTTACATAACAAGACAGTTAGGTTTGTAGGCAACTTGAAACAGACGGAGTGCTGGGGAATGTCTACAGTGCCAACCGGACTCGATTGTTAGAACATTAAAACAGCTAAAGAGTTGCAGACAACTTTAGCATAGCTCCGTAACTGATAATTAGCTTTCTTGTATATTTCGTTCAATTTAATGGAGGGACAACGCATTTTAGTCAGCAAGTGTGTATAACGTGAATGTTGAGTTATATGATTTCACAGACTGGTCTTTTGTAAACACTGCAGGAGATTATTGAAAACCAACAACCTGTTGGGTACGGCCAAACCGTGAACTACCTTTGCAAATTCGTATGCACACTAGCAGTATAAGTCAGTCAAACCTATTCTGCTTGTTCCATATGGTACATTCACCCATTTCGTGTCTGTGTTGGAGCTAGTGCATTTCTTCATTAATGAAATGTATGAGGTGTATGGCTGGATGGGTGGTGGCTGGCTCTATGGCTGATTCAGTCTCCAACCGAACACGCTACACTTTACCTGAGTACCGCTAATACCGTAGTTCTATCAAACCGGACCACTACCGACAAATCTTAATAACCACACCTCGTTACTTTAAGTAATAGGGTCTGGTTTAGTTACCATGTGAACGAAGCCACTTCAAATTGATCGCACTTTTACCATTCAGATAAGCCTTTCTGATGGCTCACTTTGGAAGAAAGCAATAGACTGGAGTTTCATTCAGTAGTATATATCCTCATCCAGGCAGGAATTTACAGTCCTACTGGCGCGTGAACCACAACGAATACACTCTGCTGGTTCGTTCTCAACTTTGGCCCACTATAGTTCATAATTTATGCGACAGATAATTGGTGGAGTCTGCGATCAGTTCCCTGCGAAGCCATGCCGATGGCAGACCAGCGACTCACACGACTAGAACAGATTGGTGTCATGGTACCGGTCTCCTACTCCGCGTGGGCATCTCCATCGCCGTGGTGAAGAAGTCTAATGGATCCGCCCGAATCTGTGGTGACTCCTCAACTGACATCAACGCTGCGTTGAAACCAAACTGCTACCCGCCTTCTGTGCTTGATGACGTATTCATCATGCTCAACAGCGGCACCTGTTTAATAAAGATGGGCTTGGCAGAGGCATATCTTCAACTCTGTGTAGCAACACGATTTCTGGGTCTACTGACGACCAACAGCCATCGAGGCTCTCTGCAGTATACCAGACTTCCGTTTGGTATCAAAACCGTCACGATGAGACTGGACCTTGACTTGGTGTGACAGCTTGCGCATCTTGATGATCTGTTGGGCTAAACTGGACAGAGTTACTCATACCAGTCAGGCCAACAGGTAGAGGTCTGACAAACCACAGTCTCCTGGTCCTCCAGGCTGGGGGTTGGAAGATGGTTGGCATCTCTTCCTGAAAAACGTACCATTTCTGGTACACCGCCACCCACCCGCTGCCTTGCGGTACAGGCTTTTGAGCCAAAGGCTTTGGTTGAGAACCCTAATCGTTCTCCTGTCTAGGTCTGGGCGTCCTGGCAGTATCTCAGCCCACACACAACCATGAATAC
>QNGE01001234.1:0-120003 GCA_008508345.1 Paragonimus westermani | reverse complement strand
ACCTGGCCGCTCAGGGTAGAAGACGTGAACCGTCTTCAAGTATTTGATCACCGCTGTCTGCGTTCAGTCGCTCGTATCGGGTGGCACCAGCGTGTAAGTAACGAAGAGGTTAGGAAGCGGGTGTTTGGTAGTGATTGTCAAGCGAGTTCTTTCGTCCAGTCTCTACGTTTGCACAGGCTTAGATGGTTAGATCATGTATTGAGGATGCCAGCTAGTCGTCTTCCACACCGAGCACTGTTCGCTGACACTGCGACCGACTGGTGTAAGGCGCGAGGTGGACGGATAATGACCTGGCGTAGGGAAATTAAGTCGTTCATCAAGGGGTTGGCCACTGTAGATCGAGTTCGTCTTCTGGGCTGGGGTTGTCGCGACTCACAGAGTTGGTGGCTGAAGAACCTATATGAGATGGCGGCTAATCGAGCTTAGTGGCTTGAATTTTATCGTTGTTTGACCGAGTTGTCTGTGAAGTGAGTGCATTTAATGAGGCGGGGCAGTGAAAGCCGTAAGGAAGTTGTCTTGCTGATGACGCCTCATTCTCACATGCAGCTGGGTTGTTTGTTTGTTTGTTTGTTTGCAATGTGTAGGCACCTTGATGTTGAATGTTTGAATCTGGAAGTAGTTACTTTCAGTAGTTAGGTCCCTTCCCGTCCTCTTCGTATTTCCTTCTCTTTTCCTATCAAGGGTTTGTTTCATCTTCATGGTTGTGTGGCAGTTAAGCAGTGGTGTGATCCACTGATGTATTACTGTCTATGATAATGATGATGATGATTGGTATCAAAACCGCGTCCGTCATTTTTCATCAAGTGATCAACGCACTGATTACTCACCTAACATGTGCGGATGTCTTTCTCGGTCGTATATAATCATAGTGAGGTGGACAACCAAAAAATTCCAGCACGGAATCACTGCGGCTCAACGACGCGTTTAGTACGACCATTTACAACTGCGGGCGGACAAATGCCACGCGTTCTTACAGCCCACCAAATAGCTGGGTTACTCTTTTGACGCCGCTGTTCACTACTCAAGTCCTAAAAAAATTTGTGCAGTTCAATAGATGACGGCTCCGAAATATGCCCATACATTTCGGACTTTCCTCGGTCCCATCAGTTACCACAGTGCCTTCTATTGTAAACCCTTGACTCTATACGTCTGACAGTTCCACGTTGAAAACGTCTTCATACTTTTTAAACCAAGACTCAAAAGTAGCGTCGATTACGGGATCAAAGTGAAACTAACTGATAGAGTTGATTAGAGATTCTGCTGCACGTTTGAAGGATTCGTTTGATCCCGCTGTCGGCTTCTGGAAAGTCAGCTTCTGCATCAGTGTTTCAATCAGTTTCAACTGCGCCTGTTCAAATTGTTTTTGCTGTTGTTGAAGACGGGTTTGCATCTGCTCGAACGTTAATGACATCGTGAGTTCTTCCGTCGCCAATTGTTGTAAACCCCTGACTCAATGCACTGGTTCGTCCACAGTATAATAAGACGAGTGATAAGAAATCGGTTCCTCCTCCTTGATGTGGTCAGGACGTGTCTTGCGACTGCGGACGCTGGTTGCTTGCCTGTTCCAACGACACTGTGGTTTTGTAATACAGATCGCTGCACCCATTTAGGCAAATGTTCCTTCACTCTGGAGAACAAGCATCTCTCGGTTCTGCCTATGCAACTTTCTTTGCAGTTACATGTAAACTGTTGGACACAATGTGAGGTGGTACCGACAGGCAGATCTCGTTTGATTGAAGGACAGGCAATTTCTGGGTCCGGGCTAATACACAGAGTTCCGCTGCGTTAAATGTTCGTCTAATCGAATTAACCAGTCTTTGAGTTGTTTGATGCATGCAATAATCACCTTTAAAAGGCAATTCTATACAAACCATCTTTTTTATCACTGTGGCCACCTGTTCGCAAGGTGGTTTTGGTTTACTATGCCTTTCTGTAAACCTTTTTAGATACTCATTAGATTGTAGTGTATATGTGATCAAATGTAATTCCTTCGCAAGACTGTCCTGTGTACAGATTCGTCTTGCTCGTGTGAATACAGTATTCACCAGTGCGTGTTTGTGATGGAACGGTGTGAAACTACTGAAGTTCAGTTAGGTAGACATAACAAATAGTCAACGTGTTTCTGATCTGTGTCGAACGAATTCGACTGAATTGCTTAGTCTGACCTTACACAAACAGATATTCAGAGGTTCATTAGAGCTGGTTCTGCTCTGCCTTATACCTCAATGTAACCCTTATTCCAGCTTGACCGGAACACTTGGTTTGATCGACACCATATACCCTGAGGAAGATCTACTGACAGGTAGCATTATCTAGAGGCAAACTGAAGTGAAGTACAATGTTGGGATTTTGGAAGCACATGTCATAGAGACAACGAATACACACGCACCCATTTGCAGACTCGAGAGAGTGCTAGTCTGTGATGCATGCTGACCTGTTTGTTAGGTTTGAACAATAAAAATGCCAAAGATTGCGGGTTTTCTTGCCTTGGAGAGAAGACAATTAAAACTAGATTGTGGAGAACGTAAAAACAAGTGGATTGGTCGTTCAAGGTAACGATAAATTTGGGGGCTTTGAACTAGTTCATGTTTCGGAAAGCACTGGTTTGAGGGAGCTCACTCCGAACATCTGACTCAAATGTTTGATCTGTGAGGCGACAGAAAATACAGTTGTCCTGAGCGGCTCCACCCAGAGTCAATGTTTCAACAGTCTGACTCACATGGTAGTGATGGATTCGTCTAGCCGAAGGGTGCAGCAAATAAGACAGTACTGTCTAATTCCGATCACTAATGTGTACAGTGAACGCATGTGAACCCACATCAATAGTCTGCAAGGCTTCTAACTGATTTTGAATTCTTTCGACCGTATTGGATAATATGTTATCGGTAACTGCAAACCTTTGGGCACTCGGAGCGATCTTTCTTCAAGGGTACCGTTTCTAAACCCCTTTTTTTGTAAAACAGAAGACAGCGGAGCTATGCCTGTCTAACTAAGCACTCTGAGGCTGTAAGCAGAGTAATGTACAGACCTAAGAATACGACTGTTTCCCGTCTGGCTGTTCCTTGTTGGACTGGCTGATACAGTTGGACCTGGAAAGACCTAGGCACTGGTCAACACAGACATTTGAATCGATATAACACAAACCTGATCACCACGTCAGGGTGACGGAAAAGATCACCGCGAACATTTGGCCACGAATACACAGTTAACAAACCGCGTAGAGTGAATAGTTCATTGCTTCCTGGGAGAACCTCGCGGACATCATGGATTTAACTATTTTCATTTATTTCGAAGATAGTCTGATTGCATCACTGATCTGGAGACGATCGTCATCCACCATTGGAGACCATACTTCTATGAAACCCAGTAATGACGATTCTAGGAGACGTACAAAGTTTTCAGTTATTGCCTTGAGTGTAAAAACGAGAAAAATGATCTTGTCAGTGGTCATCTTGGTCAAGAGGCTGAATATCCTTTTGCAGTTTGCACAATAGCGTTTAGATTAATACAGACCTTTTCATTCAACCAATTCAACTGGACTTATACTAAAAATGACTGTAGAAAGAGGTTCGAATATTTTAGCAAAAAGTTCCGTTTTCTAACCAAAAACTATTTCAGAATAGTGATTTTACCGTTTCTTCACACTAAAATTCAGTGTATTGATACATTTTCAGAACATTTTATCAGGTAAACAACAGCTCAGTCACTTACTTTAGTCGTTCAGGGTTGTACAGTCACAAGTCAATCGTCGGAGTTAACACTTTTTGATACATAATTTCCAATGATTTAGAGGTAGACACAGTGGTCAATTTTGATCTTTGTAAACACTACAATACTCTGTTTTTGTCGGCTTACAAACAATTTGTGCACGAACAAAGTAACAGATTATCAGTAACCGAGGGCTAATTCAGCAACTTAGTCATTAATTACAGTTAGTTACAGTTTTCATACTCAGACATTTCGGAAAGGCTGGTTACAATGCCAGTGATTTTCGATGTGGATTAACCGAAGTACCCTGCTATTTGCTAGTAGCCAAATTAACACTTGACAACTTGACAGTTCTGTGTGGTTTCAGCTTGATGAAGTTTTTGATGTAGAGTCACTGACTGAAGTGAACAGAATAGTCACTCTGTCTCCAATGCCCGATCGCCATAGCGATCGCGCATTCTGAGCATTGCTGACATACAAATGTGACTGAACCCTTGTATGTCACAGTTTGATCGTGCGTTGCATGAGGTCAATGGAGTAGTGTTCTAAACGGTTGTCTCCCGAATGCGTGGCCTGAGTGAAACCGTCAGCCTTGTCAAGGATATGTATTGTGCCGACGTCTTCCATCAAGAGGGAAACATGCGTCTAGGCACTGACTGAAAAGTCTATGTAGGTGAGAAGCTCGCAATCAGTTTGAGTGATGTTCATTATGGATTAGCGACCATGCGCTACTCCTGCTGATTTCAGACCAAGTTGAGCGAATAACCAAATATGGTTTGTAGCTTCAAACCTCATATCTGTTATCCTGGTTAACTTTTGTGTGACTGTTGACTATCTTCAATTAGGCCGCAGGAGTCAGAAGGGCACCAGTAAACGTCACTTTTGGAGATGGCGGAGATTTGTCAATTTTGAATCTCATTAGATTGACCGATCTGTTTCATTCAGTATTCTAAGTGTTTCCAAAAAGCACTCTGCTTTGGGATAACGTCTGTTTTCCAGGCAGCAATTTATTGATCTTTTACACCCTTGATCTCAGTGGGATGCCTGCCGAAGTTGATAGAATTATAATGCCTGGCGCTCAATGCGGGTTTTATTACCTGCAATCTGTACAGAAGCATGACGGGACAAGGTCACCATTGTCCACGGTTTTACTGTACTACACCTAACCAGTTCAGTGTTATGACAATATCATAACTTTGAGATGACAAGTGAGAACAGTGGTAGCTTCAGCTGAATCATGACGAAGTAAGTCTGTTATATTTTAAATTCGAAAAGAATTATTAAAATCTGTAATAAAATCCACGGGCGTTAATAAAATGCATGTTATAAGCTGTGAGTTTAGCTCCATGTTGAAGCGTTGGTGGAAGAAACAAACTTACCAGTTGGTCCTATCTCAGATAAGCAGACTGTTCTTTCTCTCCAAACTTTTTCAGAAGTCACTGTTTTGCTTCTGCTGCTTGAGACATGAGCGATTGTTGCAAGCATTATCGTATTTTACACTGTTACCCGCTTTCCATTTGTGAGGAAGCTACTTTAAGATCTGCTTCTACCATATATTGGGGTTTTATTTAAACTCAACACCTTAACTCATCACCAGTTGATAGAACATCTGCTTTTAACAGATAAAAAGTGTTATCCGTTTGTGCCTCACGTCTCAAAACCATATCATCAACAGTTCCCTTGGTTTTTTCTTCAGTCATCGTATGCATCTTCCACATAGACTGAACTGTTTCTTTATATTTTCGTTTACGTTCCTCTAGAAAACCACTGCATTCTTGGCAACAGCACTCGAATGCGATAGCGGTACTATATAAAGTATTGATCAATTTTACCGATTTTAACAATCCTTTCCGACACTGCTAATATTTCTTTCGGTTTGTTTTGATTCACTTTTGCTCTCTCCACGAAAGATATTTTGTATGAGATTCGTTCTTCCCCATATGGTACCTTCATTAGTTGACAGTAATTGGCTATTGCAGACGTTACCTGATGGACCGTTTTGCCAGATCAATCGGTAATGGCCAAGTGAACACTTGCACAATTGAGACTGCGTACTCATACTTGAGTTTATCAAAAAAAACTTCTGTATAGATCATAAATCACTTCCGGGTGTGCTGAGGATTTCACTGAACTAAGTTTCTTCATCAGATACCGATTACATACCGGGCTTTTTGACTATAAGATAAAAATTGCCAGAATATTTTGAATGCGAACTGTCACTATTGCGTTCACTTTAATTCCACCATTCGAGGCTTGCTTTATTTGTAATAGTTGTTACTATGCGTGTGCATACGGCGGTTTCCCGAATGGGGACAGCCTATAGACTGTTCGCTGAGATCAGTGCTTGTCGAGCAGGATCTCAATAAGTTGTCTAGATTTGCCAGTTTCCAAAGTCTAACTGAAAAATCGCGAACGATTGGCAAGAACGGAAGTTATTTTTTTAACTTTTCATCATCTATGCTTTCTGCGGCTGCCTATCCTGATTCTTGACAGTTTCTACTGAATCTTCGTCATATCAGTTCGTATATATCTATCAGGTAGCACTGTGCGTTTCAAGACCATTTTTATATTGAATCTCCGACATGCTTATCAGTAAATTAAGCACGCATACTTTTCCATCAATTGATGAGTCACTGGTCGCGTCAACAACTAGTTCATCTGAATTGAACACAAACTGGTTGAACAGGTCATTGTTAAAAATAGTTCAGGTTTTCGTTGCATTCCTGTGAGCGTCGAAGATCACTAGTCCTTTCGTAATTTGTGGTCAGTAACCACCTTACCCTCAGTGTTGCTGTGGTAGCTATTAATAAGGCAGTGTGGATTAATTATCTACCCATCCCATGACTACTAACAGTCCACCAAGTTATCCATCAGGGTGACTGTCAATTTAGAATTTTCTCAACTAGCCAACGATGTAGTGCTACAGCTGAACGTCTAGGGTGTATCACTGATAATCATCCCGGACAATATTTTCATCCGAAAAGATCCGCACCTAAAAATTGGATCTGCTGCGTACAAGGAGCTTGCACTGTGTAGGTTGAACTGTGGTTCCGTCATATTCAAAATCAACTGTTTGTACCCAGTGGAGTGCATCCAGTTACCTAAACTGCGAAAATACGTTTCACGCTGAATGGATAATTCTACAGTTCACCAACGCTACTGTCCAACATCAAATTTGTGTTAATGTTACATAACTTCGGTTGAGCATTCAGTGAATTACGAAATGTATTGTAGGTTGGGTGAACCAAAATCCAAGTTCAAGTGTGCAACTTTCGGAACTCGAAGTGATTTATTTACCGATGCTGTCGCCCGAATTCTTCATAAACGAATCTTCACGAAGCCAGCGGGTTTACCAAAAATCTAAACAAATTATATATATATATACACGTTTAAGTTCTTGGCACTGTTAATGTATCATGTAGTCAGCCCCACAGACGACGTATTTTCCAGTAATCCACGAGATTTCCAGTGACGACCTGAGTCGAACGATTAACGAGTTGAAGGACGGATTTCTCTAGAAGCTCACGATAGAAACTCTATACAGTCGTCTTGAAAACGTTACATAACAATGCGTTAAAAAGCCCGAAACAATTGAAAAAAATCATGACAACACATTAGAGACGATTGGTAAATTTACCCATCTCAAGTCCACAACCCTTAGTAGATACTCCTAGATCACCGTGCTCATTAAGTGCATTGGTAAAGCCATTAAAGCGATGATTTAAACGTCTTTCATAGCAGGAATACCATAGTGAAGAAGTTCTATGCTTGTCTATTTGAAACATTTGGTTGCAGTACATTTGCGTACGTAAAATGGGAGTGCGGCTAAATTATAATTCCAACCGACCGCGTCAAAAGATCTCAAAACATAAATTAAAGGCATAAACCTCTTGTCAAGGAGGATATCCACAACTGGTCGTCCGCGTCCTAAACGCACAGGACGACCGGATCTTCGGGATAACAGTAGTAGTTCGCGAGGACATGCTGTACAAACTATCGGTGTCTGCTCCAGTCCTGGTGAAAGATCATCAGTTTGTTTAAACGGTCTTTGCAGGAGCCACATCACGATTGGTAAAGTCATCACAACAGTGTGTTAATTTGTGACGGCATAAGTCAACAAAAAAAGCTGGACCAAGGGCATAATTGCGATTGAGAATGGTCATGTGTCGAGAAAATAAGGACAGCCGCAAGACCAAACGAGTTATACCTCGCTTAGACTTCAATGTGCGATAGCCACAGTAAAATGTGTTGCTACATAATGAGACCACACGGCGTCATCATTCTTTGTGTTACAGCCTTAGAAACGCCCTAATTCATGGGCTGTCGTGACCTAACGAATGTCAACGGCATAATATAGGCCAGTTTGGCACACTATATCTTGCTTTAGCCAAAAGAACGATCCAAACCTGGCTCTAAAATACATTCGACTCCAACGATGTTCGTTCTATATCAGGTAATTAGACTCAAGTTGCTACACAGCTTTACTATCAGTCCCACTTTCAGAGTTGTCTGCCAGCGTCTCTGTTCGTCTACAAACTAAATGCCTGCGTTAAGATGATACAGGTAAAATTACAAGCTTTTATCCATTGAACGGGGAAGGCTTTGCAAAATTGACCTGCAGTAGCCGTGTTGTGCAAATATTGTTGAACTACTTAAAATACCCTAAGTAGCCGGTTATTTCATACAAGACTGCGGGTGCCTCAGTTCATGGTATGCTCCATAGACAAGACTAGGTGAACCGTCAAACCGATATGTTAAGGCTAAAGAAAAAACTGCTTGGTAGATAGCTCAGCCCGTTTGTCTGCAGTACTGAAGTCAGGCTGTATGAATTCGTATGAATTAGTATGACCTTGTCAGTTCCAGTTCATCACTTCGTGGTTCAGTATTCGGAAAACGTTATGCAACAATAAGCCTATCTGTCCTATAAAAGACGATGCACGAACAAGCAACACCTACTAGTAGCCAAAGTAGCTGGGTTTCCAAACAGGGTTAGGACTTATTCATTTTCCTGACCGGATCTTAAAACGTCCAGTCTACCTGAATACATGTCTTTTAACAATTATGCGATCTAACTGCGAAACGTAGTGAGAGAAACTAGCTTCCAGAAATCCCGTGTCACTAAAGTCCACACTTTCATTCATCGTTTATCCTTACCGACAACACGTTTTCATGGAGCCTGGTTTTATGTCCAATTTGTCAAATGCAGTAACTGTGTTACAGTGTAAGGGATACGAATGTTTGTAAATCTGATTGGCTTATCAGTAAACGAACTGTGGAAGTTTGTACTCGATATCATGACTTGCATTGAAAATGGTACTGAACTGTGTCCGTCTTTGGTTACTCAAAGTCTAGGCTTCCTCCCCTTGTTAACTGCGAAGTGTACCAGGAATCCCATAAAATTAGCCGTGTACATGGACAGCTATTACACATGATACATTTGAACGATTATCACTCAAAGCTGTGCTACATTCTACACACAATTGTGCCAGGTAATGAGTTTTACAAAAGTGAATTCTTCCACGGTGTCTGATAATAACGGTGAACTTGATTAATTTTCATTTGTGTCTCGATAAATTCCACAAACCGGATACAAGTTTTCAATCGGTGGTCAGGCTAGATTTGCCGGTGTTCCTGGCTAACTACTATTTCATATGAATCTGACTAGAAAAGTATATAACTATGTGCTCGAAAGATTTCTAAATTCCGACTATATTTTAACAACTGTTCCTGCTGTATTTCCGTCATCAGGATCTCAGCTTTGACGAGACACACTCTCTATCCCGACAGCAATAAGATCGTGTACAAACAACCGTTAGGAACAGGTCGCGATTTTATTCTACGAATAACAGTTATGGCGATTTGCTCCTTGTTCTTGGTGAGTTATTACGATGTAAACATGTGACCATCAACTTTCCATGGGAAGTATTTTCATCCGGCCAGCAAAAAATCGATGTAACTGGTGATTTGCTAATATGGTGTTAAGTGGTGATGAGGTGTTCACTGTCTACTGGTTTCTACTATCCAGCTGATGAGGCACCAAAAGTGTTTCGTTCACACCCGACTTTAGAATTTGCAATCGAGTACACTTCGTAGTTAATCTCCTAAGAGAAGGCCACTAGATTCATGTTTCGTTTGCTGACTGCAGCTGATCAGTGGGGAGTAGTCTCAGAAAGAAATGAACTGAACGACGGTCCATGCATTCTACGTGGCTTCTAAACGTTCAGCGGCAGCTTCTTCTGAGTGGTTGGCAAGATGCCCGAAAGTCTCGAACCGAAACGCACTGACGGTCTTAGTAACTCCCGACAGTTAACTTATCACGAAGGCTTCTCACCCAGATTGTACCCGGCGACCTGGCTGAATCTTCTAACGTATGTTCTGATTACGAATGCTCAGTAAGTTCTCCTCAAGACCAATGTAATTAGCCGACACATTTAACTTGATGTTTGGAAGTGATGATTTACGCACAGTGGCTATACAAACTCAAAACCCAGTGAGCAAGCTCCAGTCCGAACGAGTATGTGTGCCACAGATTGGCTACAATTGGAGTGGAACGACCAAAATGTTGTTCACAAGGATAAATTTGGATATGAATGAAGGAAATTGGTGTGATAGTTGCGATCTTTCAAGGTACGGATAAAATACATTTTCTGTTCGCCTGTATGGTGGACTGCTGTCCGTAGATTATTAAAAAAGCCACTACTTGGAACCATGACTCTTAATCACTCAGAGAACCGGTCAAGTTGAATCTGCATCGAACAGGTTATATCAGTTGACTTGGGTAACAGTCATGTGAGACTTATTACGATTAGGTGCGCCCACACATTTTACCATGTAGCCCCAGTCTCGTAGATTCATCCTGAATGTTAATAAACAGGCCCAGTGAGCCACCATTACAGGTTCACAGCCTGACCAACATCCCATGTGGACATGAAAGGACTTGTGCACTGCAAGGAGTGACGAAATGGGTTGTCACATGTGAACTGTCGATCGGAGCTGAGGTGTACCTGTTAAGTTCACCTACAGTGTTCACTCACCTGCGCCCAGAGGCAATCACTACCATGTGACCCACTTTATGAACGTATTGAAACTCGGTGTTTCGCACTTCGAACTTGACGCGTTTGTGGATTTTGTCAGATTGGGTCAAAATTGTTCACGAACCAACTGGCTTGCTCGTGGTAGATAAAGTTGATCACGGATAGAGGGATGCTTCAGTAAAGCTTTAAACATGTTGTTCCTGTTCTTGCTGGTTTCAGTTGGTTATGCTGGTTCTGTTAAATATCTGCATACAGTAGTTAATTTGCAGTTTATCAGTTATGCACTTTTCACTTGATTCATTATCGGATCTGTAATCTTTCTTGAACTTGCATTGATCCATGAGTACGATCGATATTACGTTTATTCAGTTCGCTTGTCCACTATCACTATTCAGGAGCCCTTGTCTGTTGATACAAAATGCTCCCCTGTTTGTCACAGTTGTTTACTGGTTAAACTGTGTTCTTGATCCAAGTAACGTTTTCGGTGTGGTGGTAACAGTTCACAAGAATGCCCCATCAGTTCAGCTGTAGATCAGTCTCTGTTATCGTAAGAAATGAAGTGGAATAAAACGAAATCAAACGGCATTTCTTTTTCATCTCCAAACATTTTTATAACCTCAAACTCAAATGGTATCCCGAGAAGCACGTTTGCTTTTAAAACAATCCGCATTAGACAGCCTTTGCGACTATTAACTTTGTTTATCAGGTTACCGTGAAATTAAAGTCGTGTCAGGCGAATCTGCCATTGATTAGTGAGACGAGAATGAAAGTCTGTTACAAAGACACTATTAGAAAATTTGAAACACTGGGTTTCTGTTGTCCACTTCATCAAGACGACAAGAATACATACATTGCGTGATGCACACATGTTTATTCTCATCAATCGAATACGTAAAACATTCGGTTATTACGGGTGGAGGGCGTGACGACAAAACAGTGAAGGTGACGAAGATCACATGGGTGCAATGACGGTTCACTACGACGGTAATGAACTTGTTCGCGTCAGCTCCTCTTACCAGCCGAGGGTAGATGCGTGACGGTTGATTAAAACCGCTCCGGAGAACGCCACCAACCTAGCGTTGTGAATACGCAGTAAGATCATGACCGTGACCACATGACCTGTAACCATTGAAAGTCTCGCGATCGAAGACGCCAGATTTCTGTTCAGGTGTTAGTATACCTATCCGCGTTGAGTCATTGTTTGCACTAGCCACTGTATGTTTCATGTAATCGGCTGATGAGAATAAACGAAATGCCTGCATCTCTCAATGTGTCTTCTTACCGTCTTGATGAATATCAGCAAAGTTCAACGATCTTTACAGGACGGTAAGGGCATTTACAGACTCAGTGTAATTCTCTCTTACGAAATAGAAGTTTCTCCAGTCAGTACGTAAGTTAGACCAACTGGCGACTGGTATGCTCAGTCCACTAATCAAATGACGGTTAATTCTGTACACGCAATGTGTAGCGTAGTTGGATTTGAGCATTAACCCCAGTTTAATCAGTGCCTTCGTACAGAAAGTGCTCATCAGTACAGATCTCGATCAATGCCAGTTAATCTCAATACCAGCCCATTGCAGAGTATGGGCTTTTGGAGGTGGTTTTACGTTGAAATAAATTTTTTGAGGGTGCTTCGGGTTTAAATTAAAAAAAACCAGGCTAACTCACAACCATGGAGGACAAATGCAGAGTGACAGCCAGGACTGAACACCACTGCAGCCCAGTGACAACCGTAAATGTAACTACTAGTGTTTTTATAAAAAGCGCATTTGGTTTTGATAATCCAATATTGTCTTGTCACTTTTAAACCCTGGTTACTGTGATTTTCTTAGTGCACGAAGCATTCACATGACGCACCGCAGGTGTCGAATCAAATCATTCTCAGATTGGCTATGATTTCATTAGCAGCTGTGATGATTATCGTGCAGACAGTGTGCACACGCACGGCTGAACATTTGTTAAAGTGACTAAACAGACCGTACGCAGCCGTGAGGAAAACGACAATCAGCCACAAATCTTGCATCATCAAACGGGTAGTAAGTTTGAATTGAACATCACCACCACCTGATTACAGCTGTCGCATTCTCTCAGACTTTACATTTAACCCTCTTCGAAGTTGAGCACTAGACTGGAGTTTCGCTTTTGTTACGGTTCTTCACTAGTTCATATCCTTGCCACAGCCGGGACTAGAACTGCGGCGATGCTTTCATGACCACTGTGCCAGAAACCTCATATTAGGCACGACTGAGTCATCATATGTGGACGCTCAACCACATTCTCTTGTTGCTAATGTTCTGATTGCCCAATCACTGTGGCAACGGTATTCATTACTGACGAGCTCTAACAAGAGTGAAACTTGAGTCTAATGTCCCTCTTCGAAAAGGGTCAAATGGGAAGTCTGTGCGAATGTGACAGCTGTGATCACGTGGTGGTGATGTTCAATTCACATGACGAACCCCTACCACTCATCAATAACCTGTTTATTACATTCAGTTTACAGGTCACTAAGGTGACCCAGTAAGTCCCTTCAACAGGTTGTTACATAACGCCATTAAGCGAAGTCCTCCAAATCAGACAATACCGGTCGTCATGGTGAATGGTTTAATTATTATCATAGGTCATTCTATCATCTTAGAGTGGATCAGTTCGTTTAAGTGTTATTCATCACACTGACAGTTTACAGTTGTCATATCAACGTCATTCATTGGGTAACCTGCAGTGAATTTGGTCGTACGTGGATCACGCAGTAAACTTGTTTTTGACGGAATATTAACAATGATTGGAAAACATGTTGTTTGCAAAACATTAATCGGGTACTTCAACATATGTTGTGTTTTGCACATCAAATTTCTTGATGTCACTCTCTTTTTTCCATTTATCCAGATTGGCGGTGTGGTGTTTCTTGTAGTAGGAGGTCTGTTCGCTTGGAATTCTGACTATACATACAACCTGTTAACCGGTAACTTACTTGCGACTGTGCATAGTCAAGTGATCAACGCTGCCGTAATTGAAATCACAGATGGGTTGATGAAAATGTTCAGTAAGTCTGATGATACGTGACTGGTTTTCATGGACAGCCATAACACCCAACATATCAAATATACCGTACACACATGATAGACTTGTGAAATGTCAAAAGTGTAATAGAGAAGAAAGGAAATCGACTTCGTCGATCGTTAATTTGATAACACGTGATATCCTTGAGCGATAACTGGTTGGTTGCGTTAGCTAATGTGTCACGCGATGTTTGCATGACACCTTTCCCCAAACTTTATACCGAGGAAGAAGACGGACCTGGTAGTTGTAGGTTACGACAGAGCACTGAAAGACGGTGTTGGTTTTTGATAAGTTTATGATTTCGCGATAGCTAGCAGCGATCACTTAAGACCATGGGAAGTTAACTGGCGTTGGCTGGCTTACATTGCTTTGTGGGACTCAATCATAATTATCAGTCGCACGCTTTGCAAATCGCACACCGTATCGGAGTAACTGGACTCGTCCGAAGTCAAGGGGCTAATTCAGGTAGCCTTATAATTCTCCACCCTGGAGCGAGCAAAAAGAAACAACCTTGAAGACGACTAAAGAATCTCCTTAATAGTAGAAGTGTTTCTTTTGAAGAGGAGGGAAAGAATTCCAACTTATGGCATCTAATCGACTTCTTGACGACGCGGTGAGTCTGAATAAGTT
The DNA here is from genome assembly GCA_008508345.1 of Paragonimus westermani. NCBI lineage: Eukaryota > Metazoa > Platyhelminthes > Trematoda > Plagiorchiida > Troglotrematidae > Paragonimus > Paragonimus westermani. The sequence continues at coordinate 105,574 of QNGE01001234.1, read as the reverse complement.
GCTTTATCGGAGCTGTCAGAGTAGTCGTATGATTTGATCAATATTGGGGGCTTATTATCATTGGTCTTAGTAAGCTGAATTACTACAGATTCTCTGAAAGAAACCAATCTGTCATGTGGCCTCAATTTGCAGCTTGATTTGACATTTATGGAATCGTCATCCCATGACAAAATGTCTCCTAAAGGACAGAGAATAAACAAACTCTTGGAGCTGCACTATCCATCAGTTGTTTCAACGTAGCAGTACGACAATTCAAAATTAGATACTATCGATTAATGGAACAGAATGATAACTACTGCATTTGCTGTGTCAATGACTAGACTGTTTACGGCAACATGGAAGAGAGAATTGTATTTTATAACAAGCCATTTTAAGAAGTTCCGAAAGTTGATAACGCTTAGTTTTTCACCCTCCGTTTTACGGCAGAAGTATCCTTAGTTCATGCTACACCCGCGTCAGTTGATTTGGTTCATTTCATGCTCAGCAGAGTTTTGTGCGTGGTTCCTTGATTGAATGGCCTAGTGAATAAGTTCGTACAGTGCAGAAGTATCTTTCTTGATTTCGGTTCCTTCTGGAACTTTCTTTCTTGGCAAACACTCTGCACAGCCAACGATGGATCTGTTCGAACTGTGTAAATCATCTGATTTTTCGCGTTTCTTTTACATCCTTGCTTCTTGTTTTCTGCCTTACAATTTCCATTATTGCTATGATTGTTTAGGTACACGACATGTCCGTGAAATCTACCAACTCACTGCATTAAGAGCATATTTCTGAGGCTGTGGGATACATTTCTGTCATCAAACATCACATCTCATGGTTGGGAACAGTGGTCGTGTTGTTCGTAGCTCGGTTTAACAAAGTGTCGGAAGGATATTTGCAATTTCCAGATATACATACACTCATCATTCCTTCACTTTACGGATCTCATTTACTTTCATTCACGTTGCTTTATCTGTATGCGATTTATCCAGTATAGAAATTTTTATTACGGTCTACAATCTCATTGCGAATATAACCGCCATTTATGAATAAGTGGGTGGCTCCAGACGACCTGAGTGGTTGGCCATTTTGATCAACGTGACCTTATCCGGTGCCAAATTAACGTCCCGGATATACTAAACACAGTCATACAGCTTAAGCAAAGTCACAAGTAAGAATGATTGCTATGGTTTGAACGGTTTTCCAGAACAAATTAGGGAGAGAACCTATGGACTAAACCGTATCGTTCATCGTTGTCTCCATTTAGTGCGGTAACTGCTCCGCATAGAAGGTCCTCGATTGCTTTTACATGCTACAAACAGAGTATTTTTGGACACATTTAACAAGTTGCTGTCTATCAAAAGCCCCAAAAGAAATTGCGGTCACGGTTTTTTTTAAAGTGAATCTCAGAGGAACCTGATGAGTTAGTGGCCAATTGCCTTGCTTCCAGTAATTACAATTGTAATGTAAGCTGAATATCACTCATAACTAAACGAAGCTTCCGCATTTCCACAGATTCTTAAGCGAATGTGACTGAGCGTGTACATATGAGAAGGTGATGAAGCAGTGGGTAACAAGATCGACTCATACAAGCGTGGTCAGTATCTTTGCCCTGGCCGTGGCAAGGACACAAACTGCTGACTAGCTCACATAAGAACGAATCCCAAGTTTGGTGTTTCTTTCTCAAAGAAGCCGACTGGAAAGTCTTTCTGAATGCGAAGATTGTGATTCATTGTGAATGATGTTCAATTTGTACAAACCTGTTATTCAATAACAACCGATAGGCTAGACGATTTGCATGATGGTTTCCATCTACTTTGGTTGCAGATTTTGAGTTCATCGTTTGGACATATCCACATGTGAAACAACATTGCCTCTGTATGAATAGGTTGGAAATTGTATGTATGCCGGAGCAGCATTTCGTCTGTCCTCTTCAGTTACATACATGAAATGGTGGCCAAATGGAGTAAGATGTGTGTGTGTGTGGGGGAAATAGTGGAGTTTGTTTAGTTAGCAATCATATCTCGGTTCTAAAGGCGTGTGTAGCATAAATGAATATTTTGTTTTTTTCAGGGTGGACCGACAAACGAGTTAGACAGTGAAATAGCTGAGTGTGTGGGTGAAGACTGGCAACGGATCGATAAGTGAGTGATTTGGTTGTCGTGTGCACACTAGTCGGCCAGCAAGCGCAATGAGCAGAATACAGTCGGTCAGCTCACACTAGATTCACGAGAGCACATAAAAGACAAGGATAATATGAACACAGTGGAAAAGTTGGGAAAATAAGAAGAATTCGACAATGAAGAGGTGAGGCATTAAAAATAAAAATACACTTAATGACTGTCCGCCTTACGGTGGATTACTGAGATGGTGACAAATCCACTGCCATCTAGTTCTGGGCACACAAAGTCGGTTTCATAAGCTTAAGCGCATTTGTCCACAGTCTGATAAGCAGCTTTGAAAATTTTCAAGGGATTGTCATGTGGCTAGACTCGAGCAAGTGTTGTGGTATTCTTTATCGTTCTAGTTTTGGTACTCGAAAGCCATTTCTGGATTCGCTTCGAGGTTCGAACTTGTGGACGCTTAATTGTTGAGATTTATGAATCAGGTTCCACCTTCCAGATGGTATTAGCCTTTGAACATGGACTGACTACTTTGCTCTATTACTTGGAGAAAAAGGATCAGTATCAGCCGATGATGTACAACTGAGGCCGATGACGATGTTTTGGTGACTGCAGACCACACCATACCAAGAGTGTTAGATAGTAAACAAGTGGCTTCATGATGACGGGTTTATAATGGAGCTGTAGTGTTTTCAGAAACGATCAGGTGGCTGGTCTGATTCAGAGGCTTGGCGCTTTCCAAGAGGCCTACGTCTAGTCCTACCACATGCCAAACCCTGGATTTTAGAGAGATGGTCCTCATCCTATATTTCAGGTTCTGCCAGTGTCATTACCACAGCAAGAGAACGGGTAAGCATGGTTCGAACTGAGAAGTTCTGGTAAACGTGTTTCAATCAGGTGGATCAATAGTGACCTAGTGCAGCCGTAATGGGGCCAAGTCGTGTGTTTTTGGAATGATTCGGGGCAGACTCTACATTAAGAACAGCAAGTTATTGTCCGCCAACATATGCGACACTATCGCTGGTCACTTTGTAAATGCACTCCAACTGTGTATCCGGCTTACACAGCAATCAGAATGTTATTCCATTATGTTACCTCAATCGACGCTAGCGCGCTCGCACGCCAAAACCCCGGTTCTTTTAGTTCTGTCTCATCAGTTTAACTTTTAGTTACCTTATAAATAATCTAAGACAAAATCAAGCAGATTTAAGGACAGATATTTCTTCGATTCACATTGAATGCAACTAATAAATTTTGAGTTGTATTTTATATTCTTTTGCTTGTTCTCATCTAGAATAACGTCAAATCTCGTAGTGAATATGCTTTCTTTCACTCATAAATAGCAAGAGATTTCGAACAATTTCAAGTTGAACGTCGGTCGCGCCTGTTTGCAACTTTCACACTTTCATAGACTCTTTAAACAACCCCAGCTGAATAGAAGCAGCAGATTTGAAGTTCCTTTTGGCTACAACTCGTCAGTAGGGCATATTCCTGTCCCAGAATTTTTTCAAAATAGGGCTGGCTGAAAAGTCTGTGGAAATGCGGAAGCTCAACTTATATACTCAGCTTATAATAGCGTTCATTCCAACTTCGTAAATCTACAATTATTGCACCCTTTTGAAGTTCATTTCGAAGTAATTCAGATCTCCGAACTTCTAATAAGTGCATCATCAGTTCTGAGGTCTATGACCAACACACACTGACAGTTCACTACCACGGGAGGACGGAATTAAGTTGCTAGCGTGATCCGGTATGAGGGCATCATAGATACATATTTGTTAATTTCGTCTGTTTGTTTAATTCTCACTTGCAGCAGACGTTTTCGTCGGGGCGTTTGCGTTCGGACTATTTCTGGTCGTTGTCAACGTTGTTGGAATTGTCGGAACGGTGTTGAGCCAGCAGTGGGTTTTACTGGCAGTAAGTTACGATGGTTGTTGTAGACACAGCTGTGTACCGAAAATTAAATAGGCATAATGTACATTCTAAAAGTGACAGTCATTCAGTACGATCAAATGGATCACTGTCTCATACTGTTTGTTTATCGTTCGATCAGAATATATAACATTGCTGAACATAGATTAAGATCACTGACACCAGTTTATCGGTTTTTCCAAGACAGGCTTCCGTAGTACCAAAGGTCAATTGAATAGTTGATAGCATTTTATCAAACAGCTTGCGTTTGCGGAAATACATCTGCGAACGTTTGTTTGATCACTGATGATTGTTGAACAGTCGGAGTTAGTAAAATCGTATTCAGGCAGTGGATTTGGTTTGCACTAAACGGCCTGATCGTTTGATTGCGAACGAATGCGATTTTAAGTGGCTTTTTGCTTGTCAGCGACGCAAACCGGCCTCTCTAAAGTCTTCCGTGGAACTTTCTTCGTTACGACCACAATGGTGGTTTCCATTCCCGTTTACCAATAGTTTTTTTAGTACTAGCTAGTATTATTTTCGTTAAAGAGTGTGTATTGTATGACCAAATTGATGCTTTAGTTCGATACATCTGAATGTTCAGAAACGGGTCAGCCTAACTTAGCAAGCTGCTAACTGGAAATAACTTACCTTCAGACTTCTTCTGGCACTTCGGGGACCATAGACATTTGGGGAATTATTGAATTATTCCCCTCAAACACAAACTTAAATATCACAAGAAGAGGCTTGGTGTGACGCAAACGCAGACCTTCTGATCCGCTGAAATGTGAGACTCAAATGTTCCACAATCGCTTTTTCACATTGTAATGGAGTGCTGGTAACAGCTGTTAGCAGTGAGCTATCTGGATGTGTGCATACAAGGACACTACCCCATTGCTCACAGAGAATCACAGGAAGAGTGCTGTAACCGACATACATGACCAATCGAATACAGATCAGCTGGAAGGTGGCCAAGAGGAAATTTGCTTGTAACCGAATGATTTTCGCCATGGTACTAGATTAGTTTATAGTACATGATCGTTTCCTCGGTATAAACTAGCATTTCCACAGTGATAGATAATTCACAAAACGAAAAAATTCATCACCATTATATTAAACAGCATATTCTGAGTTTACTGATATTGATCGAAATCGATATTGTTGAGCTGTTGCTAAGCCGTTCTCTGTAATTTGGCCGACAGTTCATCTTGGCTAACGGAATTCTGGTCCTGGTGGAAGTGATCATGGGAATCTTATATGCTTTAACGCCAAGACTAGTAAGTCTTTTACATTACTAGAATTTATTTATTGTGAAAGACTTTGAGGATATGAACTCCAACGTCGTGGCAGCCTAATGGGAAGTAAGGTTTCATGAAAAGGTTGATGTTGGAATAGTTATCGCACATTTTTCGTAATCCGCTGATAAAGTACAACAACCGATAAACAAATTTGTTAAAAATGATGTAACACTGTGTATTTGGACATATTTAGCTGTCTGCAGTTTTCCATACCGTACACACAGGGTTGGCATGAAAACTACGTTGAGATTTATGTAAAGGTCGAGTTTCAGTGAGTTGGGTAACTACCCATGAACCAAATCTTACAGCGCCTTTTGTAAGGTTGTCTAGTTTATCACTAATATATGTGTTTTGTCAGTTGAGCGGTTAAACAAGTTCCCATTCCTTACCGGTAACCGTCAAAGCTCCACTTATTGAAATGATAAATAAACTGAACACTGTCTGCTACCGGACAGAGCAGGTCAATGAGCGCGCATGTACCAGTTCCATTCGAATGATAATTCTACTAGGATTTTAATGCATACAGTGGCTCTAAACCCATACCCATCCTTCTTGAACTGATGGTACACAATCTGATACTAATGCAAAAACCATCGTATGAGTGTGAATAAAATACAGTATATACTCACGTAAAATGATCGTCCAATTGGGAACAAAATTAACCTATGGGCGTCGACGTTTAGTCGGATATACTTGCCAACGAGAAACATCCTCCTCTGTCTCATAAAACCAGTGAGGGTCGGTCCGAACGATTTACATGTGAACGGACAGCCAGGCGCAGTAAATTGATCATCACGTAAAACAAGTTAGAACAACGCGACAAACATTTATCGGTCAAGGTCGCTTTCGTTAGTAAGTCAGTAAGCTATTCCCAACCAAATCTGAACTACAAAGGTTTATGTATTAACGTTATTGATTTGTATGTTACATACATGGCTTCGATCTTAGGTGAATTTGTTAAGTCAAGGTAATTGGACAAACAATCAGGCTGACTCCTCGCAAACAGTGGTGACCGGTTGACCGATCACAGACAAATTGCAAGTTTGAACTTTATTACGGTCCTTTTTTTAATGGGTTGAAAGTTGAGCAACACGGGTGTTCGGTTGAAGACAAAACACCACTGATTACTCCTACTCATGACCTTTTTGGGGTAATAGTGAGTGTTCAACTGAGCTAATTGGCATTGGTGAGTGACAGGTAAGTTCGATATAAAGTAACGAGATTAAAATAATCCAGGTAGGAAAATGCTAACTTTTAGCAGGTGCATGAGATGAGGTTGTTGCAATCTGAAAAGACGGAAACTACCATGTAAGCTTAACAGGTAATGCCGCTAAACTAAGCTGCAGGAAAATTGACTAGTATGGATGCCGAGGATTGTAGACGCTTCGTCTGACCATAGAAGAAGCTGCGTTTTCGGCGATTAGATTGCCATGAATCTTCTAACCCACACAAATTTAATCATGTGAACCCAACTAAGAGAAATTTCAGGTCCAATGACATTGAGCTATACGCTGTTATGAACTTTACGCTAATAAATGAGACCAAGAAGATCAAGGGAAGTGTTGCATCTTCAGTTTAGAATGCGGTCATTACGTCATAGATATAGTCTTGCCGCAAGCAGGCGACGCAGATCACGTTCACGAATGCGATCACAAAAAGTAGAGTCAAAGATAGCCAACGTGATTACAGCAAGGCAGCCGCGCGATTCGCGGATTGCAGCTGTTCACTGATAACCTCGACACACACGAGGACGCTTATTCAGTAGGCCAGCCGATCAATATATCCAGGCCGAGGCATACATATAAACACGGCCCAGATAGGAAACAACAGGGTGCCCACACCAAATTCGATCCACCTCAAAAATTCATGAGCAGTTTAGGGTAAGACACTGTTCATAATGCACAGTTCCATTTACATTCGTACGGCTTCTGCTTTCTGTCAATGAACAAAGACCGGTTTTTAATTAGAGTGCTACTGTTCCTGCTATCATGGGCTGGTTTTGAAGCATGAACCACATAGGTTAGATTCGTGCAAAAATGTTGTCACCTCGCCTATCAAGGTATATGTTATGTTTCTAAATTTCTGAACATGGTAGCTGCGTCAACAGTACAAACAAATGAATTTTGTATGGAGATTTTCATTGTATCCAAGTCACATTGACTTACAGCACCAAGATGGTATTTGCATATAGAAGAACGGTTCATTCGGTTATTCTCGAATGTAGCACTGTAACGCAGATTACGGCAGCATTTTGTGTTAACGGTGATTAATTGATAGTGTAAGTGTGAAACCTCAAAGTCAGCAGCAAACGAACTTGTTTATGCGAGTGGTAGTGAAGACTACATGGTTTTTCCGCTTGGTCTAAGCTCATCCTTGTTCAGGTGGGCAGGTGGATTCTGACTTTCGAAATTGTGAAACTGACGTGTTGACCACTGCGCCACGGGCAACACGCTTAACATGACCCACTTTTCACATTTAAATGTTCGCCCAACGATTGTTTATGAGCCATTAGTTTGCTCAGTCATCTCTATGGTAGCAATGGATTCTACCTTGTTACCTTTGGTTGCTTGGGAATTCTGCAGTCGGCTGTAAGTAATGTTCCAGTCATCAACGAGGCTAAACTCAGCGTGAGTTGAGTAATACACTTTGAATGCAATTAACCATAAAAAACCGGCAAATCACTTTCAAGTATTCTGCCTCTCTTTTGTGTAATTCAAATGCCATACTTGGCGAAAAAGTTATTACTTAAATTTCCACACTGGCGCGACCGTTTTACTAGCAAGAGTCATGTTCACTGTAAGCATATAATGAAGGCGGTAGTTCTCAGTACCTACTGATGTACCACATGCCGATGACAAGATAAAACATTCAATAGTAACAGCACAGTTTACCAACATGCGTGTCTATTGCAGCATTTACAAATGGCGCAGGAAATGGCTGTCCTCATATTACAACCTGCCTCCTAAAATGGGATCAGCTGCAATAAATATATATATATATAATAGCGTCCGCATATTTTTATGTTCCGTTTCAAGTTGTCAAGCAGAGATAGTCAGGGTGAAACCCCGAAAAGGCAACCGCACATCAATCGGAAAAGACTGCATTCACTGCATTGAGTCTTATAAGTTAGGGGACGAATATCGATTGTCTGAGAGCCAGACATATGTTGTCATGCTTGTGGCAGTGTACGGTGCAGTTAGTTTGGGAGTTTTATTTGATGGTATTATACCACTGATCCCGATGTCATCTGCAATCAACTCATGTTAATTTTTTCCTTCCGGGTTATGTGATTGGGTAAACCTGAACGTCCGATGTCCTTGAATATTGCCATCTGATGCGAAATGACATGCCTGCATGAAAATCCCCCACTATGCGGCAAAAATGAATAGGCGTTGTTTAGCTGTTAAAAAAAACATATTACAGGCTGCTAATCTTATAATGAACGCACATATACTCACATCGTTCCAAGTTCCAAATCTCTTGGTTGCTACCAATGCATATTAATCATCGGACTGGTTCTTTCTGTCCAGTCATTGGGATGCTGTCAAGTAGCAACTAGTGACTCAGTATTTCTTACATATGTGATTGCTTTTGAGTTAACCAACATTATCCAGTGAACAACGTTTTTGAATCCCAGTACACGAACAAAGGAAAATCAGCCTTAACAAACATTATGACCAATTATGTTTCGAGTACGGCAACAGACAAGTACAGCCTCGTCGCAACGTTCATCATGACCGCGGTAAGTCAGTGAACTGACTAGGTGAGTTTGGCGAGATTTTTTATATTGGAACCAAATCACCCACTGATCATCAGTATATTGGAACCATTTACCAAGGTTTATTTTGCCTTAATCGGTACCGTTCAATTCTACAGAATGACCTCGCTTTTCCACACTTTTTCTTACCAATGTATACACACGTTTATTTGTAGGGTCATCACTATATAAAATAACATTTTACCGATCGAAACACCTGCTAGCTTCCCTGCAGTAGCAGACATGATCTGTACATATTTGTCAACTTTCATAGAAAGCACGGTCAGTTTCGTAGTTATTGTCCCTTATCAAGTGCGTGCACCCGTGGAACCTCTGCAACACTTGCAATTGGACAAAGCGTCTAACGGTTGCCTCAGGATTTATTTTAATGATCAGTGAAGCCGTATTCCAGTTAAATTTCCTGTCTCGTTTAAAACCGTATGCGAACTGTATAAAAACAGTTGCATAGGCGAATGTACTTAGCCCGTTGCACCATTAACCAACATCAGTATTAAATGAAAAACGGCAAGCAGAGGGAAGGAAAGCCTACTTGAAGAACAGCTGTGCCGATTTTCAGGTGCCCACACTAACAGTCGGGTAAAAGCGGACTGCCAGTTGACAGGGGTGGATCCGATAACGACAATTGGAATCACTAATAATTTGCTTCTTATTCCCCTGAGACAATTGCATGAATCACAGACGTGCCACCCTCACTCACCTGTGTGGTTTGACTGGATTCCATCGGTTCGCCCAAAAGTACATTCCTCAATTATTGAGATACGAAACACATATCTGAACGCAACCTTCGCACTCAGATAGAATTTCCAATCAGGCTTCTTCGAAGAAAAAAAGTGGTTTCACATTTGAAACAGTTTGGTTAACGGCTAAATTCGAATGGCTTGAAAGTCGGAAACAAAAGTTTGGAAAGCCAGCAATCTCAGGCAACCCTTACTATCACACTCGCTCTCTTAGGTTAGTGTCATCAATAAGTTTGTGGCAATATCGATCTGTGGACTAATTTATGTGGCCATCGAAAATTAATGGAGATAAAGAACAAGCTCTCAACAACATTGTTTTAATGAAAGGTGTGCATATATACTAATGCTGTATATCGGTCGGTCAGTACAGCATTTTTTAGTGGTTCATTGTCTACTTGAGGTGATTCAGTGGAGTGCAATTTTTACTCTCTTGGATATTCCAATATTGCACAATGACAGGCAGTCCCATGTACTGTTCTGTGTATGTTCCGTTTTTACCAACTACCAACACTCATCAGGTCTTGACAGCTATTGTATTTCGGTCACTTTCCGTTAAACTGATAGGCGGCTAGCTGTTTGACAAATCGATCACCCAGTTGTGCTTATTGGTCAGACGACAAGGTAGTGCGTGTTACTCAACGGAAGAGAATAATTCGCACAAGCAATCTGAGTCAACAACCTTGCTTATACAGTCTTCCTGACAAACATCGTGTGCGGTTTCATTTAACAACGCACAGACCCCGCTAGGGAGATTGAGTCAATCCGTAGTGTTTACTAGGTTTTCCACGTCGATCTCCAACTTTTGAAGGAAGTCGAAATAAAGAATGGGTCACCGACCCAATCTACTGATACAGCTAACAACACATTAACCTCAACCTTGATCCGTTGGATAGTAGAATTCATGTTGTCCAATTGTTTGATCAAATCATGTACCTTAGCCATGGGTCAAACTTCTGTCTATTCGGTCCTGCGTTCTCTATAACTAATTCTGCAATCCTCAATAGACTGTACCGCACATTGTTTATTTCGATAGCTCAACTGCTGTGGAGCAACTAGTGGTGATGAATTTCAGACATACGCGAGCTTCAGCAAAACGGTTACTTACGAAGGAGTTGTGTACAGTAAGTCTTTTTCATCAAAAGCAATTAAGAATGTTTCTGTTGTTATCCAGCCACCAGATGGTTATTCGGCAACAAATTACAAACATTTTTTAACACTATCAAGAGGCAAACGTACTGTATGTCGTAAGCCAGTGGTAAAGATTTCAGATCATCACAGGCTGGAAATTTATATGCACGCCAGATCTGTGCATAGTGCTCCACCCCATATGATAGCGTACACCAGCGTGTTCAATTGAATGGAGAGACACAGTGCATTTTACTGACCGTCGATAAAACGACACAATTACCACAAACAATAAGGCTGCAATCTCTATCTTTACCACGACCGTGGGTTAGACAATCGTGAGCAGATTACAGCTCCTTGAAAGTGTATCCTGTTTTGGTGGGTTGTTTGGTTGTTTCTCACGTGAGAGATAACCGTGAACTGAAAACATGCACTAACCATGGTGTACTTGTGTAATTTGGTTTTCCATTTTTGTCCAAACCGCTTGACCACTCATAACTACTTTAATCATAATGTTTCACCGGCAGTGTTCACTAAAATTGAATACTGCGAACAGCTAGTTTCGATCGTTTTCACCGGGCGTGCACGAATGTAGGAGGTTCATTCGATTCACGTGCAAGTTTGGATTGCGATCATACGAGAACAAATATTTGAATGAGAACATTGAGTGAAACAATTCGTCCAGTGATGTAGGCAGTTGGGAGGAAGCGATTTTGGTCACTCTGACACTAAAAGTTGATAAAACTAGTTAGCTGATCAGTTGTGGATGGATAAGTACAATGGCTAAACTCAACCATACAGCCAAGATAATCCGCTCATTTCGAAACCGATCATTATGAGTATCACTTTTTAAAGATGATTTCGAAAATATCTCTGTCACTCTTCATTTTCTCTCTCACCCTTTGTTGTCAAACCGGACACGCTGCTTAAAATACACAGCAGCTATCAGTCGGTGAGCATTTTCCGAAATGGATCCGTATTGGTGTGAAGAAAACCTATTTTAAGTGTTATTAATCTCTATTTCGTCTACAAAGGTCATTAACTCACGGCAGACAGCGCTTTGAAAATTGCACGTTAATGGTCTCGAAAGTCACTAACTTGGTTACAACCGGTACCCCCAAGCGGGAACATATCTGTGTATTTGCGACATGTGTTGTTTACTGGAGTTGTCAACCGGGAGATTCTTAACAAATTGTTACGATCCGAGGAAACAACTGACTAGTGATGAATAGTTGGGTATTTGGTTAATTCCAGACCGGACTTCACGCATATTCGGTCGCAGCCTTCGCATTCAGATGAACACTCCAGCTAACCTCTTTCGATAAGAAGCAGTAGACTCAAGTATCGATTTTGTTAGAGGTCGTTAGTAATACGTCTCTCTACCGCGACCGGGCTTCGAACCCGAAAGAGGCTGGATAGAAAGTCTATCAGACTGCGAAGGCTGCGATCAAATGTGTGTGATGTTCAGCTTGAAACAAATGACCTTGATCGATGGTCGTGTATGGTGATGCAGCTGAGAGGACAGAACGAACCTTACGACTTTGAAAGTTGACACAGGCATATCTTCGTAACCAAATCTGGGTGACCATAGGGACCGTAAGACTAACGATCGACAGTCTTACTGTCAATTAGACTGAAGTTACTCGACAGCAGCTGTTGTGCGATCAAGCATTTCAGATTGCCCAACTCAGGTGTTCAACGGAAATTGGTTTCCAAACAATGAACGGATTGGCAAATAGGACAAATTTGCACGACAAACTAATCACATATCTTCCGATACCGGCAAAGCTAGTAAAACCGCGAGCAGCCGAGAAAACTAACAGTTGATTGAACAGTAGATAGCACATTCTCTCTCAGACGTGAGAGAGAACTGGGTGCAATAACTAGACAACGCTTGGCCGTTCACCGTTTTTGTGTTATGTAAGAAAGAGGAATTCACTACTTGAAAGCTACTAGACAACCATCGGCAGAAACCACTGGAATTTGACAGGTTTTATTCATTTGAAAGTGCACACAGCAAACGAAAAAACATCTGCATATGTTCACTTCACAAACAAACAAGACCGTAATGCTAGGAAACGTGATCATGACCAAGTCATGAGCACAAAGCGGATGGAGTGCAGCCAACTTGAGCAATCGAATACGTTTCCACCTGATCAAATCGAGCCAACGGGCAAGAAGCAGCAAACAGAAATCCACGACAAATGACTTCAGCCAATGGAAAAGTCGCCGCGTTGTGGACTGGAATTCCAGCGTGTAAATACGAGAGTTCTAGTAGTGAAAAAGCGTGCGAACCGGGCAAGAACGATATTGTTTCATTGAACTACTTTTCTATACAGCACTGATGGCGTCTCTTCAATTGATGTACACAGTTACCTCTGTCTGCTGTGGAAATTCATGAGTACAATACCTGCTGATCTGCTTTCATCAGCAACTCCAGTCCATTTCTATAGCCGAAGCCTTGAATTAAGCCTGTGGTTAGCGTGCATTGAGCCGGAAAGACTGTGATATCGACATTGGCGTTCTGGCAGTCTGCCTACCCGGTCTCCAGAAGTGATCATTCTTCAACCTCTCTTTGTAAGCTTTTTTGGGAATCCGTTGTAAAATGCTTCATGCAATACTGACTTTAATCTTTCTAAGCTATTAATCAGTGTCTGATTAAACTGCGTTCGATATGAACCGGAAGGTTATCTTTACAAAATTTCATTTTTTTTTTCTGACAGACTTGAACTACCCGATTGCTTGTTGCAAATTTAGCAATAATCAACTCGAAGGCAATTGTCCAACAACGTTCAACTCAAGCAATAGCAATATAATTACAGGATGTTGGACTGAGATTTTGAATATCATAAATCCATACATTTTGTCCGTATCTTACGGGCTTCTGGCATTTCTATTAATACAGGTAAGTTGAACAGTGGAACTAATGAAATATTTTGTTAACAATCGGTACGCACAACGTTAAGCAGAGTAGATTATGATGTTCAATGGACACGGATGGGGCGCACAACATATTTCTGAGTATTACTGATAAGTAGTGTGGCAGATTTATGATTTTAGATGAGACCCAACTGTGAAAAGTCAGGGCGGCATGCTGTGTCTGACACTGGTTCGAATCCAGCCGAAGCCCTGACTTTTCACAGTTGGGTCTCATCTAAATTCATAAATCTGCCACACTACTTATTAGTAATACAATTTCTATGCTCAGCAGTGGCGTTGGTGGATTCCAGCGTGAACTGTTTGAGAAATCCTGCCGGGGCAGTCGATCCCCTGAATCATTTGGTGGATTCCATATGAGACAGTGGGACGGGTGGGTAACAGAGTCCAAATGTGAAATTTCCGAGCTCCTGGTGTGGCTTCGTAGCTCAGCTGGTAGAGCGCTTGCCGCGTTGAGGCATGCTGTGTCTGTCGCTGGTTCGAATCCAGCCGAAGCCCTGACTTTTCACAGTTGGGTCTCATCTAAATTCATAAATCTGCCACACTACTTGTTAGTAATACAATTTCTATGCTCAGCAGTGGCGTTGGTGGATTCCAGCGTGAACTGTTTGAGAAATCCTGCCGGGGCAGTCGATCCCCTGAATCATTTGGTGGATTCCATATGAGACAGTGGGACGGGTGGGTAACAGAGTCCAAATGTGAAATTTCCGAGCTCCTGGTGTGGCTTCGTAGCTCAGCTGGTAGAGCGCTTGCCGCGTTGAGGCATGCTGTGTCTGTCGCTGGTTCGTATCCAGCCGAAGCCCTGACTTTTCACAGTTGGGTCTCATCTAAAATGTTTCTGAGTAGTTGGGATATACACGAAACAAATGGAAAATTCAGTAGTTCAATACAAATCTGAATGTAGGCCGTCAACCAGTACGCGTACGTTCTGGACTAGGTTTCTTCAACCCTCTGAATGGTGTCACTTATCCGACAAATCGTTGTGAAGCGTTAGTATTTGAAAGCTATTACGCAGAAGTTTATTTGTACAGTCAATTTTTCTGTCAGGCTGAATAGAAAAAATATGTCCTTCTGGCAAACGTCATAAAGTATGCGGTATGTTGGTCTTTATTTGAACAGGAGAGTTATTTAGAAGCACGTTCGATAAACTGTCAATATGGAGTGGATACAACTTGTTCCTAACTCTTTGACAATATTATTGTGAACACAAGTCCGTACTCTTGTACCGAAAAGAAACGTAACAATACAACGATTGAATGTAAAATTAGTTACCACCAAATCCTCTAAACATGCTTATAGTGAATGAGATAATCCACAAATCAGTACAGAAGGATATGTACACCAGAGAATATTTGGACACGTAGGAAATAGAACCGTAAACTTAAATACGAGATGGGTCATAATATAAGTGACTAGGCAGTGACCTACGACGAAATGTAATTTGCAGCAAGAAGCAGAATATAGACTGTAACGGAAATCAGTAGTCATCAACTGACTCTGCGGATTCTCAGAGTGTAATAATGACCACTTACCTAACAGATCAGAGGGAGCTATGATTGTTTGCACATCACACGAGTTTGCAAATTGATTGGCTAGACCTTTACAATAATTACGAAAAGGATCAGATTGTACTGCCACGAACTTTTGTGATTTTGTTCGGCGTTCTAATCCCATTTTCATTATCCACTTTAATGATAATTTTGATATCACATCGTTATTTACTAATATACTGGTGATCGGAACAGTATGAGTAGCCAGGTATCGACATTACTCCGAGGAAAAAACGAACTTAGCCACTGATCAGATAGTGGTCAGGATATCAGTATACTCATAAGTCAGCCTCTTTGTTTGGAGATAAAAAAAACACATTTGAGGGAACAAGAACTCTTTCTGGAATAGCCACTATTTTTTATCTCAACAACTGTCTATATTGAAAGCTTTGAAGAGAATTCCTTCAGTCGGCTTGTTCATCCACGTATCGTTTTGCTGGCTTCATGTCAAATATTCAGTTGCTGTCATTTTAGAACATCTTAAGAACAACAACTCTAACACGGAGTAAATCACGGGATTGGAATCGGGCAATGGTTGTTTCTGTATCTTACTGCAATTAGGTTGGGAATAGTGCTAGCCAAATAGCTGCCAACCATAAGCAGATCAGTGACGGTACGATAAACTCAGTGTTCACAAAGCGTAATATTTCACTGGAGACGATGAGAAACAGAAAGTGGTTCTGAAAGGAAACATAGTCGCATTTATGGGAAGAAGTTGCCATAAGAAGTTTTCAAAAAGATGCTCACTGTGAATTCTTGATCGAATACGAACGACATGAATGAATTGAAAAGGTTGAACCCCAACCCTCACATAAGAAATGAGCTTCGAACCTGTCCGTGGGATTTTGAATGAAGTGGGCAGCAAAGTTGTTGTTAGGAAAAGAACGGTACTGTCATCGCTTTTGGCTCAGCTTAAAGAATTAAAAAACATTTACTTATGTACGATTAGATACAAAAGTTGTTCGAAGGTTCATAGTGGAGAGACTATTGAAGAACCCGAAAAGAATAAACCAACTTTGGAGGAAAATTATGAAATAAGTTCGGAAGCAAATTGGACATCAGGTCAATAGTTGGGATTCAGCACTTGTTTATCTCGAATTAGACACAAATCGGTCAAAGGTTGAGAACTTCGAAGTAAACAGGTACTTGCTTGCAGCCACAGTTGATAACGGAGGTGAGTGAAATTAGGAAAGTTGGAAAGATTGTTAATGGAATAGGTGGCTGTTACTTCCCAGTAACACGTAGTGGCAATGATTCAGCTTATCAGATTTTACTGAGGGTTAGACAGGCTGTTCTTTTCAGCTGACTGAGTAAAGAGTAAGGTGACAATGATGACCCTTTTTGTCTGTCATCACTAACTGAACAATTCGAGATCGCATCCGATCACTTGTGCCGGTTTAAACTCTGTCAGTTCGGTACACATCCTCAACTTGCCACTATAAGTAAGCCGGATTTCGGGTGTATGCCCAGCATTATACGCTAAACTGATAACCGTCAGAATCGCGCTTGTTATTAAAGGCAACGACGACACACGGAGTTTGTTCTGCACGACAGAACCAATTTCATTAATAGATGTGCTTACTCAGTGCCTACAAATATATTATGAATTCATCCTTCAAAGTTGCCCCACGTTTACTGACGTGCACTGTCCGGAAATTCAGTAAAATAATGTGAATAAGACGTTCTGCCGTTAAATGCTTTTCATTACTGATAATTATGTAATATTTACTGAACAGAGAGTATCCATCCGTTCATCTATTCACCTAATGATTCATATGATCCTTATTAGTCGATTAAAATCAAGTTTACCTTGCAGTTAACTGCAAACCTTCATCTGCCCTTTTACATAGTCACTTTGAAATCATCTTGACTTAATGAGTGTCATCATTATGGAATTGTGGTCAATTTTCTATTGGAGTTTAATTCTTCACGAAGCATAGAAGCATTTAGAACCTGAACATATCACCCAGCTAATTAGGAGCATACAAAGATGACTGGGTGGTCTGGACCTCCTCAACGGCGTACCGACTCGGTAGCAGTGGACTAGAACGAAGACATCGTCCCTTTCAGGGCAAGATTAGACTATGTTCTTTACTTTATTATCCAGTAGTGAACGCTGTGAGGAATATTCATTCGCTGATTGGTAGCCGTAAGCATCAGAGTCGAGCATTCAACGAGTGACCAGTGTTAGGTAAAATTCACATAAACTACTACGCACGTACGTGAACTTGCTACCAGTCAGTAGTGAAAGGCATCCACCTTCCAAGTCTAAGTTTCACCGATTGGGCGATATTTACAGTCTGTGTCCGGTTTTCCACCCAAATCATACTCACAACTGATTACAAAACTGGTGACGACTGTCCATCCTGCTAAGCGCAAACTAATGGAATTGACTCGGATGCATACTGTAGGGATGTCCAGTTACTCACTTTTTGGAAACGTCTTCTCGAAACATCTGTTGGAAATTAAGACGCAAATGATTATTGCAACCTATAGCAATAAATAGCCTGTAAACTAAAAATTCCAGAAGATGCCAGAGTCATCATTACATTGGTTGTCAAATTCCTTTTGAGTCTCTACCGAAACTTTTTTCGTATAGAAATAATCATATGGCAATCATTTAACCATGCACCGACTTTTATAACCTCAAAGTATCCGCACTACAAAGCTGTTCAGCACACTGTACACCCTTTGGTTAAATACTAACGAAGAATAACAAGATTATCTGGTATGCTGAGCTACAAAGCTGTTCAGTCAGTCAGACTGAGGTTCAGCATCTCCAGCGGTCGAAAGAACGACACATAGCTGTTGCAAAGGGCAGAAGGGGTATTGGTGATGGCTTATTACAGGAGAACTATAACGACTTAACGGAAACGATCACCACATTCGATAACATACTGTGCCGCATTCGGTGGCAAAATAAACATGTCCAAATTGAGCTTCGACTGACTCTTAATTAGTGTGTGGATAAACCCATCACAGTGTTCTACCGCAAAGGAGGCTTGCAAACCTACATCACCGTAAGTTACTTGAGATGTGCCACGCATGGTGCCAGCTATACATCCTGTATCCAGTATTGCTTCTACACAACACCAGGGAGGCTGCAGATAAAAAGCGTTTGTGTTATAGTTGGTCTGGCCTGGTTAGCCACACAACCATGCGGACGAAAATCAGTGCTGTTTCAGAAAATCAGTTGGAACACCCAAATTAGGCGAATTTTTACAAGCTATCAATGTGTTGTGCAGCTATACTGATGGTCTGAGCTTTTTGCATCAAGATTCACTTTACAATCATAGGTATGTGGTTTGGTCAGAACTGTTTTTGATGAAATGTTTATTAAGTCCTCCGAATTGGTAGAAGTGACGTTGTGCATTGAATCGACACGATGGGAATGAGAAAAAAACGATAAGCCGCTTCATGTGAGTATTGTGAGGGGAGAGATTTGGGGAGCCTTAAAGCAGTGATCGTAGACGTTATAGTGATGTAAAGTGATATACGTTTTTGAGGAATAAACAATAATTAAAGTTGTCCGGTCTCCAATACAATCCGAAACGATAAGATCATTTCGAGTTTTGTAAGCCAAATAAAAAGACATGAAATGTGTATTCAAGGGTAATAGATTATTCGCTATATAGTCTTGGTGGTCTATTTTCTTCGAGCCTACAACGATCATTCCACATGAACTTTAACGGTCAGCTAAATGGTTCTCAATCTATTTATGCAACCGTTCCACCTGGACGTGTCAGTGCACAAGTGACCATCCGGATTACTCGTTAAAGTCTATGACGCTATGTTCATCATTAGAAATGAAATATGTACTATTAGGTAAATTTAAAATACATCAAACGATATAGCCTTGAGCACTGGAGTGAAATGGGAAGACAGAGTAAGCATCCGATTTACTATTTCACTGAAGTTTATACGGAGTATGGGTTGGCGATCGTACACAATGTAGAAGTCGTAAAACTGCAACAAATAGCTTCATAGCCAGTGATTACTTCATGCTGATATCCATTCGATGGTACAGTGCAATGAGGGAACTTATTGGTAGTGGACTGATTTCATTTTCCGGCAATTAATCGGACAATTAAAACTTCTGTTCCTAAAAATGTGTGGACAGCAAATATAAAACGGCAAAGAGAACAACTGTGTTCCAGAAACATTGATTTTCACATCAATTCCTCTTGCACTTTCCAGCTTGTCCTCGAATGTGTGGCCATTGCACTTGTGGTGTTTATCTGGTCTCGACATTGGGAAAGAAAAGTTGATGAAGAAGATGAATAACAGAAGAGAAAAGACATTTCCCCCTTATCAATTAAACCATTTCCATATAAGTAATATAATGATCAGTGTTTATGCGTCGTTAATTGTTCAATTAACACGATTCTCGAGACGTGCTGTGAATTCGCATCCTGATTTCCGTTACTGTTGTGATTGTTGAAAGTGTATGTTTAATTCAGACTTCCTCACGTATCCGTTCAATGCAAAGCGATATTTACAACTTATATCGTGTGTAGAATTTTTGGGTAAAAATTTGCAGCCTCTACATCTCAGTTGATAAGGAACGTGCCACCTGGGAGCATATTGCTCTTTTGGTTGTTCCGAACCTGACTGACGCAAAGGTTCCTACAAAGTCCGTACAAACAAGAAATCTAGAATGGAATGTTCCCATCTTGGTGGCGGGGTGATAACAGAAAATAAACTGGTAATCTTTACCTTGCAAATCGAAGTCATTTGACCGGCTTGGACCAGAGTTCATCTGTACACGATGCTCGTTGTCCATCTCGTAATTGTTTACTTAACCGCACACTCTTCGCAGTATCGGCCACTTGGATAACCCTCACCGAACCCCTATGCTAATTCAAACTATTGATCTCAACGTTATCTACGGTTATCTTCAATGAGAATTCAGAACTCCTGAAACTTGAATACCTTACTCAGCCGATACGAACCTATACAAACACTGACTATTTCGTGGTGTGGTTTTCAAGGGGCACCTAGGCGAAAATCCTTCAATTTCTACACTTCTTATTTTGTCCAAAGTTGCAATCAACAAAGTATATGTCTTAGCAGTCAGCTATGAGCTCACTTCGGTTCAGACTGTGATACAGTTTCTTCTTCCAGCCACTTAACAATGTGTTGTACTGGAGAATTAGTCTTTCTTAGTAGACTAAGTGCGCGTTGGATGAATTCTATTCAGAATTACCCTCATTTTTCACAAAATTTTAGGCAGAAATTCAATTTAGATGAGACCCAACTGTGAAAAGTCAGGGCCGAAGCCCTGACGTTTCTGTCCCTGGTCGTGATTCAGTCAAAGTCCAAATTTTTCCATGATTGAATATGTTTCTAAGAGATGGTGGTAAAGACACTTTCACTTGAAGTTGACTAATCAATTTGCAAATTACCTAATCAGTTATTCGAGTCAATCAGTCAATCGGGCGGGCGTTAATTCAGTCCTTCGTTTGTAAACATTGACGAACCCAACTTTGTGGGATTGAAGCCCGAGGCATTTTTCAGGCAGAAAATAAAGGGCAGATCATATCTAATGAAAGAACGTGGAACATAAATACCAGATAATAGAGACATGAATGTAAGCAATGGTACGGATTTAGACAATGTATTGGTTGCGCAATTTGTCATCTCGGATAATTTGTCTAGTCAACGCGTAAATGTATCATAAAGTCCTCAGGGTCGGTGCTAGATATACCCTTTAGCCTACTGCAGGGTAAAAGACTTCATATTTGATAATAATAATCTCCTGGTTTTGCCTGACTGTTGGCACGACTGGTAGCCTCGTACAAGTGAGGCAAGGTTGAAGGCCAAGGAAGAAGGCGGCTTCATTGATTATATGGAAATAGTCTATTTCACGAAAGGTCCATATTAGCACAACATGCCCACCAAATCAACGGCGTTCACTAAACTAAAGCAAAAAATCAGTTTTTTGAGCTATAAAAATGCATGACTTCATGTAAGATGAGGCAGTAATGTGTGCGGAATGAATGGAAAGTTGCTGTCAGTGAGACGAACTAACAGAAGCTGAAGCTGTATAGAATGGTTTGATTATTCGGGTTTCAACCATACATGCTGCAGTTTAACAGGCCGGATTGGTGCACATATTCCTTGTCAAGTCTAAGCGGTTGTACAGAACTTTATCCAAGCGGTAAAGCCATCCGTTTGTGAATTCGTATGCTCCCTGTTCCGAGGACACGTCAGTGGTTTGATCTTCGAACGTGACAGTCATTACTGAAAACAAACAAACGTGAGAAGTAAATTAATTGCACCGACGACCAAGGCAATATTTTCTAAATTTATCATTCCTGTTTGCTTTCGTCGAACTCGAAGTTTATGGATGCTAGAGAACGTCACACACGTACACCGATAGTTATCATTGTTTCATCTGATTGGTGCCACGAGCCACGATCTTTGCTTACATGTAATCAGTGCAACCTGAAGAGTATCAGAAACGTTGTGCAAAACTCAGTGACCCGAATGAGTCCGTGAATACAGTTTGGATCAAAGCTAAAGGGGCTAATTTTGGAGCTAACAACCAAACCGAGCGTCCAATGCATCATAAACTGCGAGTGACAATTGAGAACCGGTGTGTGTTTTATGTGGAATATTTCGGTGAGGAAATTACCGCTACACTTTCAGCAGCGGACTCGGAGATGCGAGATTCATGCAAAATAATGTACGCTCTTGTGTGAACTTTTGTGCATTTATTTGGTAGACAGTAAGCAAATTTCCAGACCAAGTGTCTTACTTGTTCACACAACTTGTTCACCAACTTTTACGCACATAAAGTCGGCTTGCAAGTTCACCTGTTTTGCTACAGGATGCAAGTTCCACTGATTAATATTACGAGCTTGTTTGTACATAAGCTGGAAGTCGGTTAGCCTCAGTTGCTTGTTATTGGACAACCTCGGTGTTATTATGTTAGCGAAAATTCACCTATAGCTGCACACTGCTCCCACCATGTTGAGTACCAGTATCCGATGGAAATCAAAAGGGTACCCTTCGGTTTACAGGAATACTGACTTAAACTCTGGTCACAAAAATACGCTTTGAAAATTACCATGCAATTCCCATTTGTATTTATAAAGTATAACTTAGTTTTTCTAATATGCATCCTCATTTTCCATCCAAACTTCCTTTTTCTCAAGGAATATAATTTCGGTTAATCAAGATGAATAAAAATCTCATGCATCTTGCTGGAGTAACCTTCAATATTCAGTTGTAAGTGAACACAAATAGGACAAATGAACTTTCAAAGCTTTGAGGTCACAGTTTTAGTGATTTTTTCATGGACATTAGAGCAATAATGTTAACTTCGCACTGAGAAACAGAAGCTTGTGAAGCGAGTCCAGTAGATGCATGACTATAGTAGAGTGATATATGCAATCATAACTTAGTAATAGTATCAAAAATCTGGACAGGGCAAATGACGTTTTTTTTGCTACGGCGGATCTAGTACATATGTTAGCATCGATTTATTCAAAAGGCTGCAGATTGTAGTCTCAAATTTTACAAGAGGAAAATTATTACTAAATTATAAACCCCCATATCCGAAACACATAGAGTCTGATTTCCGAAAGTTGCATCGTCTTGTTCTCACACTTGCTTACAGAACAAACTAAGCCAGTGGAGAACCAACGAAAACAACATGGGTCGCGCTTGTAATGTGTCATTTGGACAGGGGGCACGAGTCACAGTCGACCAGTGGCTCTTCGGGAAGACTCACAAACACGCAAACTGCTGTCTGAGCTGCATTACATGAGTAATACTCTTTCTGTCCATCAATCAGTCTTGCAGACCATCAAGAGTAACGCATGCATTACCACCACCCCATGCTTAGTTCCTCACTGTACACAGGATCTTCTCCCTCCTTTATATCCGGTTGATTAAATCACACACCCCAACGAAAAGCTGTTGTTCACGAGGACGACTATTGACCTTGGAGCGAGTCGAGTGCAGTTACAATCACACTCCACTGTTCACAGAGCTAGGAACTGATGGTCTAACTACAGTGTGTTATCTGTTGTCTGTGTGCCTGTTTTCCGCAGTAAACCTACTTATTTCCCATGAGTGTTTAGTCCTGAAACCCGACCTACTTATCTTCAAATATATATCGACTTGTCAAGTCTATAGACTGCAAAAGATGAGCGAATTAATCTTCTGAATTTCACACTCCGATTACAAACTGTTCCCATGACTTAACCTACAAGCTCACAAAACTCATCGTATGCGAATAACAATCGTGGAGTTTTGTACTCCGTTTCCGTAAACGATTTTAAAACAATTCCTGGTAACCTACATTCAACCCGTACAGTAGGCTCCCTCGAATCTTGTGAGACGTGTACTGAGGAGATCCAAATACACATTACATAATGAACAAACCTTAAGGGGAGTCTGACAACTCTAGTGTCAACCTCTACCTTCGGTCGGTTATTCTACTTGAACGAATTCATTCATATAAGGAACATATGAAACAGTAGCCTGGCAACATGCATCACTTGTGTTCTCAAAAGAAGGCATTATTGCATGCTTTCGGTTTTTTCAATGGTGCTCTTCTTACCATTGAGATTGTGGATCTAAATAAGCGTTTACAAGAATAGTTATCACACGTCAATGGTGTTAGAACAAACTTTGGTCTGGACGTACGTCCGATTTGCAAAAGAAAGCTAATCAATACATTAACTGAGCGAGTGTTGAATAAGCGTTTATATGTATTGCGTGAAAAGTTTTCCTAAGTTGTAGAATGTGTACGAAATGAGTTCATATTGCGAGTCATCAAGACATTCAAATAACCAACAAATGAGCAATATCAACACTGCGGACGGATAGAGGAGGAATGGGATACACCAATTAGGAACAGCACAGCAATTGACAAAAGTTCTAACATGACTGAATGATTATTGAAACGATTGTATACACACGACAAACAAAATGCCACATTCGAATCCACTGAGATAAATTGGATCATGGTGTAATATCAACACATTTGCCTGTGAAACATGTTGACGTGGGTTAGCAAACCTTCTGTGTAAAGTTTTTCAAACAATTCAAACACAAAGTGTATTGTTGCCACAGGAAAAGTTACGTGTTGACACTGTGACCGTCTCGACATTCTGCTCGCACTCTGCTTTTGCGTTCAGAATTGGCAATATCCAAAGCACATTCATATCCACTACGTCACCGTGATTTGTAAATGCTTCAATAGGTTTGAAGTCTAATGCTATGACTTATCTCCTCGAATCCTAATCATTGGTTGTTGTTTCGATTCACCACGTAGCACATTTTGTGCGTGTGTGAATTAATTACCCTGACAGCCTACTAAAACTACGATGAGATTTGACTGACCTTGAACACCGGACTTGTGTGTCAAACCGTGGGTCATCATTTCCTTTAATGTTGAACTATATTAGTGAAGTCCAAAAAAGTTACGATGTTTAGAGTACGCGTTGAACAAACCAGAAATCTATCATAGTGAGTACATTACGGCTGTATCGAAATGTCCTTGAAGCGGTGAAGTTAAGTTGGACGAAGTTGGTAAGGTGTACCTCCCCAAAGTTTCATCTCGAACCAGTACATTCCATCTAGGCCCGTCTAGTTCATGTATGGAATCATCCGACGGATACTGAACAACAAAGACTTGGTCACTCTGGTGGGTTGTTTCTACCTATTCACAAAAGTGTCACAAACTGGAACAGTCGAGCGGTCTCGGGAGATGATAAAGGAACCAGCAGATTAGTTTTGGCTCAAAAGATGCGTATTTGAAACCCATTCTGACTATCCGTGTGTGGCTAATTTAGATGAACACGGAGGTTGTACTGGACCGTATCCTGGGGGATGAGTGCCATGAAATATTATGTTCCCTATTCCGTACCCTAAGATGAGCATATTAGGCAGAATGTAAACAAAAACCTGTTGGTCACCAACACATGTTTTTCTCTTCACCCAGATAGATACCCATCGGTTAACGAAAAATGAATGAAATTAAAAGTTGCAAACGATGGCAGATTGAAAAAGACTGGAGAATGACAGTCCCAAACTTGATTTTGAAAAACTTCTAACTGCGGCCTGAAAAACGTCAAGAGGAATTTTGTTCACGACTGAAGGGCCTGCTGTAATTTGTTGGCAGACTTTAACCTTAACGACTGAGAATGCACTGTGCGGTGATACACTGAACAAGTCAAGTAACTGTAATGCTGCCGAACATATCTACGTGAAACGTAGTTGGGATTTGCTACATCATCAAGATGGAATAATGAATTAAGAGGGAACAACATGCACTAGCAAGTTATGCTACTTTCGATACATATTAGATAAATCTAATGAAAGCGGGAGGGGCCTGAAGCAGATTGTGCTTATTCAATGAGTAGACACCACCTTGTCATAAGAAACGAGTGATTCTACGCCCAACCTTCACTTAGACTATCTTTCTGTGGTGAATTCGAATTGTTTGTTTCAGTGTGTGCATAAAAAACATGTTTTTGATTGAATTTTTTGCCAAATTTCATATTGGTGGTCACATTATTGCCAATAATCCGAAACTGGGCTTACACTAACTAATATATCAACTGGAAAATATGAACAACATCTGGACTGCAGTTTTGAAATTCTTACTTCTTTGCGCATTAGGAACTTTTATTTGGACTGACAATCTTTCAGCTGTGAAGGCAAAATTAGCAGTCGGTGCCATGTAGCTGGTAGGTCTCAAATCTTCAAACAAGGTTGTCAACGGAAACGAATGTCGTCGAAATATCTGAGGATATGGAAGATAAGAGTATCATGTCGAAAAATATAATATACAATATATATATATGTAATATAATACAAGGATATAAAATATATTAATATTATATAATGTCGACCAGCGGTCCTTCACCCATCGGCATATGGAAAGGACGATTTTCTGAAATTACGCTTCTGTGAAAACCCTGTTGGTTAAGTGTTAGTGGTTATAGCTAGATTACATGGTGGAACATCATGACGTATTCTACAGCGGTGATACAATGGCCTTGCATGAAGAATTGAGCATGTCAACACTTGAATAGCTTATGGCGTTACAGGACGAGTATCAAGTGGGTTGCAGTAGTGGGTTGATGGGATTAAACCGGAAAGATTTTTCCGAATTTTTCCCGTAGATGTTAACTGGTATCGGGAATTGGCTAGGACTATTTGGTAGGCTGTTTCGAAACTGCCGTTTATCACAAAACCACAGATGCATCTAATGTTCTTAGCTATGAACCGGCATTCCCTAAATAGGATTTTGAGGGCATTGCAAACTAAATGTCTCGTGAAGCCTTGTATTTACGAACGGATAAGGGTAACCAGAAGATAGTTCAGAGAGAAGCGATGTTCACGTTATTGAATACAGGACATCCTAAACGGTTTCTTAAAAGACCATTAGGACGGGTAATCGACCCACGCACATCAGGAGTATCACTGGATCAGGAAAGTGCTGCTGTTACTCTATTCGAACGTGGGGCATAGAAGGCTGTTCGTAGGTCTTGAGCAAAATCAACAGGAGGTTTTTTCGACGGGAAAAGACAATGCGTCTTAGTAGTTCTAAGAAAAACTGTAAAATATTCCTTTGTGCTCACATGTGAAGTAACCGTTCAGATAAAGCAAGTTAACTTGATCAGAATGATCAACAAAACCCATCTGTAAAATTCATGTTTTCACCTTGTTACTCAGGTTGACAAAAAGGTAAATCTTCCCGAATATCACACGAATTACAACCCGGAGGGTTAGAACCCCATTAGATGTTCGTGTATAAACGCTTCCGAAACGAAGATCACCAGTATGAATCTCACTCTGATAACTTCCACCCTATCAATCGAAATAAGAACGAACCCAGTCACGGAAGAATACCCACCTCAGGGTAAGCGTCGAACCACAGTTCTCAGCATTTCAAAGTTCGATTCTCGAGGCGGCACTTGTTACAACTTGGTGACGCGGTGGTAACTTACCACCAGTCAATCAAGGGGGCATATTCAGTGCAGTACAATCATCCACTATATTGTCAAATCTACCAGAATTTTCCTGGTCCACTTCAGTCAACCCTTGTGCCGGTTTATTTTCGAAATTCCATTTCCTTCGAGAAGGTTTGATCTCACCTTTAAAAATCGGATGAACCTCAAACGGAAGCATTCAATGTGAGTTTCACCCTTCGAGTAGTGGTAACCAATATCGTATATCCTTGATCTTATCAAGATTTCTAACCCCGACCCTCGTGCCCATGATGAGGACTTGCTAACTATCATTACACTGGGCCTGTCTGTAGACTCACTTTCAGGAGGTCAACTGTGAAGGCTTATGAATAAAACTCAAGTTGTTAGATCATCTTCGTAGGTTGAATACTGTGTAATTTTGATTAGTCAGGAATCTGGGTTTTCACTGAAAGTTTGCACATGACTATCAACCAACTGACAACTATACTGACTACTAGTGAATAAGTAACAAGTCCAACCAGTATACTTCAAATCCTACTCACATTTGACCGCAGCGATCTTAGTCAGGTTTACCATTTTGTTAATATACTGAACTATCTTATAGGTCTCATTTATTGAGCGCTTTACCTTTCACATAGCTTCCATTTTTCACTTGTACCAGTCACACTCTTTGCAGACATTTGTATCTGTAGTATGGAACAGCTTGAAAGTGAGCATACTGTAATAAGTTCACACTCTTCTTTTTAAAGCGTATTTGTTATAGAGAAATCTTTCACCAAAAAATGTACTACTTATAAACGGTCACGACAGTATGTCAACGAAAGTAGCATACCTCACATGTAGCACTTGTAGAATTACTAGAGTGGTGTGACTTATTTGGAGGTTGTGTGCATAAAAGATGAATCTTTTCGATGTGTGTTTAGATCCACGGAATTGTACCGCATTTTGAAGTCAGTCAGCGATTGCAAGGACTGTTCACATCGAGTTGCATGTTCTACTTGGTAGACGGTATCCGAAACGGATTAGCTTGTCACAGTGACCGAAGCCGAAGTACATATATGCTTAATCATTACCGCGATTGGTATGCACTTCACCACTTACGGTTCTATCCACACATCAGATATCCAGTGTAAACCCGAAGCACTAAGACCAGTAGGTGTGTCAGTGAGACCTCTGTGTCCAGCCGCCCAATGCTGACTAGCCAATTCATAGGCTAGCTCGAAAAGGAAATCCTTATCTCTCGGAGAACCAACAGAGGGAGGGGGACTGCAATGGCAAGATCTAAACTGCGAAGAAAGATGTATAAAATATATTGAAAAAGGCATTTCAGTATAGGGGTGCATGTTAATGCATTCTAGGGAAGATAAAGATGAAAAGCAAAATTCAGGTAGGACTGGAAAAAGAACAGAAAAACCATTTATCATACAACACATCAATAAAGCTGAAGAAGAAAGTGGGTAGGGGATTGCAGACATCCACTCTTCTAAAAAGAGGGGTGGATTGATTGACCATAGTCTTGGTCGACGCAATACTTAACAGAGATAGAATGAATAAATAGATATGATCTACCCGAGCCTAACGTACTGACCGTCTCTTCATCGACGGTGCACACACATCGCAACGTCATATAGTCATGTTACCACGACCTATGGCACCGATGGTTTACCTGCACACCGCGTGCCTTCGTTCTCGGCCACGCAGTAACTGTTCGTCGAACTCATGGACGTTCGACCAAATCGCATTCCTCCAGACTGGCAGGTTCAGAGCTAGCTCTACCCAACATCCACAATCAGTGTGACGTGAATGACTTACCCTCACAACATCCTATACCTCAGCTTTTGATAACCAAAGTTTCACTTATGTGATTCGACTTATCCCTCCTTATTAGATTAATGGGAAAGATAAGTTGAGAGGTTGATTCATTTTTTAAGACGACCAGGGGTGGGCAGCATACGGGGAGAAAAACAGAGGGCATTGAGCAGAAGAGAAACACAACTGCATTTCGTTCTGTTGTAACCGGATTAACGGCCTACGAGCGCTTGAAGAGATAACGGAATAAAGGTTAGTGAAACGAGATAACGGAATGAAGGTCAGCGGCAATGATAACGGAATACTAGTTCCATGTCATTCAGTCCAAAGACAAAATGTTCACAATCCCGTTCATATTTACAGGGTTAGGGCTAGCAACAAGCAAATGTCAGAAGAATGGTCCAGACAAAATTTCAGAGTGTAGTGGGGATAACAAAAACAGTTGTCGTGAGGGCTGAGGACGCTCGTGAAGCCCAAATAAGTACATGACTGTAGTGACGATGAAGGTCACTCACAAGTGTAATTTGTTAGTCTTTTTGTCACACAGTGTTTTCGGGGAACTGGTAACTCTCCTGACACAATGGCGCACATTAGTATAGACAGCACTATTAAGTGTTAGACACAGCCTACTGCTCGGCTCTAGACTGTGGTTCTTTCAAATACGTTTTTCAAGACGTTCGAAAGCAACACTAGCCTTCATCGCACGACAATTCAATTGCAGTCCACGAACAGATCAGTGGGCAAGATTCTAGTCAGGTAGCGAGCGTTCGCCAAGCTGCCGACTGCGCTTCCATCGACGTGAATTTGGGGTGAAGGTGCACAGACAACACCTCCACCCCGAGAAAACTGAAAGAGGGAAAGCGTCTGACCTGTGCTAGTGTCCCATCCAAACTTGGATGTCGCGACCGCGACGGCTGTTGCCAGACGCTGCAGTTCTTCACCGTTGTGTGTCAGCAGTACGCTACCATCTACGAACAGAAGCATGCACATCGATGAGATACGTAACAAGGTTGGGGGCCGAAAATTCGGATATTCAACACGCGCCTCTCCGTGAGGTATTGTACCTCAACGCCAACCTCTCCAGAGTCCTGAAGAGTAACTGTTACCATGACAGTCAAATATAAACTAAGTAGGGCTGAGGCTGGGACACAACCCTGCTTCACTCCATTAACAATGTCAAAATCACCACAAGTCTATCCACATGCAACAGTCTAGTCATACTGACGAGCTTATCTGAACATCCAAATATACCAAACACCATCCACAACGCTCACAGCTTACGGAATCGAAGGCCATAAAGAAGCCCATGAACACAGGCTGGTTTTGTTCCCGGTATTTCCCCTGAACTTTTCAAGCAGCAAACACCAGGTCGATCGTATTGCGACTCACCCGGAATCTACACCGCTCTTCAGGAACATTTGTCTCCGAAACCTCCGTATTCAGCCGATTCAGAAGGATTCTTGCAAGCACCTAGCCTGCACAGCTCAGAAGAGCGATCACCAGATAAATTTCAGCACATTGCTCGCTAACTTTATCTTTGAAATTTTGCGGAATCACCCCTTGGTCCCGAATAGAATGAACCAGCTGGAGCAGTGCACTTTCCAACGCCCGTCCACCATTCTTCAGGATCTCGCCTAGCAGTTCATCCTCACCTGCAGCATTCCCGTTGCGCAGTTGATCAGTTACCCTATGTGACTCTAGCAAATCCGAGGCGAGGGTAAGTGAGGGTTCTGTACCTGTTGCGGCAGGCTGTTCACAGTCACCTAGTCAGTGGTAACAGGACGGTTCAGTAGGCTGCCAGAGTGTCTACGCTACAATTTCATGTCCTCTCGCTGGGTACAGGAACAGCCGGTGTCCACGTCTATCAGTGCTTTGGTAGACGGAATAGATGGACCAGAAATCGCCTTATGCGATTCGTTGAATTCCTTGTGTTGTCAACGGTCTACGTAGCCCTGCATCTGCTCACCCTGCTTCCTCAGTCAATTCTCCTTAAGTCCACCAACATGCTTGAGCAGTGGACGCTAGATACTCCGGAACGTGGTCTTCTTTTCTTCCTTATCTGAGTCCATTGTGGATGTGGCAAACACGGCACCCTTCTCTCGTACCATCTTGGAGATAGCTACTTTATTTTCGTCGAACCAGTCCGGGCGTTTCAGACACTCCACACCAATCGTTTCGGTATCCGCAGCCTACGTAAATCATGATATCACGAAGTAAACCGAATAACATACTGCATCGGCCATCGCACAGTGTAAACCGAGCCACCCTATCTGCTGTACACTCACCCTTATACTTCCCCTCGAACACGAACCACCGAGCAGATGATACTCAATCAGGTTCCAGTGCCCTAGAGACCAATTTGAAACAGGCCCGGGAACGCAAGACGCTTTCTATTGGGGCATGGAACAAGCGCACGCTGCTGGATCGATGCAGCGCCAGAGGAGGTCGGAATGGCGAACAGCACTGATCGCGATGGAACTGCTTCGCTTTGAAATCAGCCCTGAGTGAGTCAAGGCTTGTACACCAAGATAAGTTGCGAGGAGTAAGTGCTGGGTACACCTTCCACTGGATAGGTTTTTCGGCAGATGGCAGTCGGGAACATGATGTTTGTTTTGCAGTCGCTGATCACATCTATGCTTTGGTGGTATGCGAACCACACGGCATCAGCCCTCAAATCATGCTCATACGCCTGCGGCTCAGTTGAGGTAAGTGTACCGCATTTGCTGGTGTTTGTGGTTCAAATATGGGTCACACTGATGATGCAAAGGAGCAGTCCTATGATCAGCTGTCCGCCACAATCCGGTTGGCACCGAGGAGTGACCGACTGTTTGTTCTGGGTGACTTAAATGCTCGAGTCGGGCGCGACCCGGTAGCTTGGCCAGGAGTCCTCGGACTCTACGGCATCGGTCCACTCACTGCACTTGTGTGCTACTTACGAGTTGGCTATCACAAACACCCGATTCCAGCTGGATGTGTGCGACATCACGAAGTGGACCACAACACGAAGCGGTCCTCATCGTTTGGGTTGATTATGTGATGGTGCGGCAGCGCGACATTCGTGAAGTGCGTATCACGCGAGTGATGGGCGGCACTGAGTGTAGCGCAGATCATAGACTGGTCGCGGCCAAATTATTTATTCATGTACGAAAGTCTGTTTATTGTAGATCGTCTGGACAACGGCAGAAGTTGGACTTCAAACGATTAGACAACTGTGAGACGAAGACTGCTTTTCAACTTGCAGTTGCGGTTAGTCTGCACACCGCCCTTGTATCCACTACTCTCGAGGGTATGTGGCAACTCATCAAGGAAAAAATCACGGTGGCATGTTTTACCACACTGCTGTTGACATGTGTGATTCTTAGCCATGAACAATTCAAAACAATGGGTCTCCATATTAAATCCAGGCAGGTGGGGCCACTGATTTGTGGGATGCCGTGGTTGTTTTAAACAACGGCAAAACGTACAAACAAACAGTATTTTGGTTGGTCGGATTGGAATTGCACAAACTTTATCCAAGATCCAGTGAACATGTAACCATTACCAAGGTAACCTCACTGCCATTGTTGGCTGTTTTTTACGTGAAAGGGTTGGTGATCCTCGCTTATAATGGTTGGTGCGATGAACTTTTAAGAATGTGACTTTTGGTTGCACATCAAAGCACTGAATGAAACTTCAAGACTAGCATGCTGTTCAACCACCAGCACACTTTTGGCGTTTTTGCTGTTGCGTTTGAAGTTGCCTCCCCGTTAGCTGTCTCTTGATTGATTCAGGGATTTCTTAAACAGCTTTTGAACATGTTCACCATTCCTTATATGAAGTCGTTAATTTGTGTGCCCATTCTAACTAGTCCAGGCAAACTTACACATATAAAGAGATGTGTTTTCAAGTGTACACTCTAACATTTATCCAAGCATTTACCCCCAAACACTGTAGCCACATCTCAGCCATTATCTACGACCGTATGAAGACGACCGTGTGATGCATTAACCCTCAAAGACATAAATAGGCCCAAGACAAAACCTGAAACACGCCACAGCTCCGGTTGATTTTGTTACTTTGATCTGTTCTCGATAGTCTTGTTAATATATCATTACTTAATCAGAGTACTTTACACTGATTATATAGATCTACGTGTGTAACTGTTTTGATGGGTTTACTGGACGTAGTCTGGGTGTAAATGTTAGTAAACACGGTCCATAATGTGGGTTACTATTGATACATCCAACAAATAATCACCACGAGAATGTTGGCATGGACTTAGCACTTCAAGCCCACTGCTTCGTGCGATATTTGGACAGAAACCACAGTTACAGTTAAATTTTGTTGAACCGATCATTACTGATTGCGATTGTTCAGTTAATAAGCACATAACCCCTAATATTTTAAGAAAACTTACCATTTTCTCATTCTAATCAATTCAACAACACCATCAGTCTACATATTAAGGGGATTATGGAGCGTCACTTACTGACTAATTCACAACCAACCTTGGATTTCCCATCTTACTGTTTTCATTGGTTTAGTTTATGTGAGCACACGGTAGTTACCTAAGACCGAGTACTGGTTTCTATACGAATGTCTTTGAATCTCAAAAACCGAGAACTGCCGTGGTATGAAAGACTTACATTTTCCTCCAGTGATAACAAACTACTCGTTAGCACTTACATAGTTTCTTCTTGTAGTATCTTCCAATAGCTTCACCCCTACAGCTGTTTCACTCTCCATTGCTTGTAACGCTTGATTTGTTGGCGCAAAATAAATATAAGGTCCACCCATTGTTTGTGTTTGAACGAACTGATAGCCAGCGTATTTTCTGAATAGAGACATAATTACTAACAAAAGTAAAATGATAGCTTACGAATAGTCGGCTATACCAGACAAATATTGTTCTACTGTTTGTACCGGCAGTCCTGGAATGCCATCCAACAGATGGATGATACCGTTTGTAGCCAGGTTGTTGGCACCAATCAACTGTGCGCCAACGTAACCTCTTTTGGGTAATCGTCCCTCCACATAGACAGCTGCATATAAAAAAGGGAAGCCTAGTAAGCATAGACTGAAACAATGGTGAAAATAAAATACGGTTAATTAATAGCCGATATCAATCAAACAGAAGACTGGTCATTGGTCGTGACAACCATAATGGGTGAACGAAAGATATTTTTCAATCATCGCTTGGATCACGTGCCCGGCTGATCTTGTTTCTGATTGGTTCTAACATGTTCAGTCAGTTTGGGGGAACGTCCAACAATGAGAATAGTTCAAGCTTTCACTCAATTCTCGTCCATGGTGTAAATAGGAGGTATAGCGATGCACTTAGAGGTTTCCACCAATCGATCACATTCACACTTTATAACTATGGTCAACGCTTCTCTGAAAGCTGTTGCAGGAAATCAAAGTATACGTTTATTGTCAGTTGACTGTTTATTGCGTTAATCGAGACTACAAAGGCTCGAGAGCCAGTGTCCGAATAACCAGTAGATTTCTTGAATTCACTATTGTGTGCTGTCTCTGGCGAACATCTGAGTAGTTCTTATGGTGCACTCCATAATCAGTGAATGTCCATATGAATTTTCGCTAGTTATTTATTTTGGGACGCAACGTATTTTGTACCCACAGTGCACATACTTTGGGATGTACTTTATTGCTCACTAGCGATACTAATCCAAACGACAATGACGTAAGTGATTCCTTAAAAATACCATTCGTAAACCACATACTTGAAACCAGGCCACCAAGGGCACTGCGGTCTGGAAGCCGCGTTGATGTGCAGTTGTGTTCTCAAATGTAGCAGCCGCTGAATGCTCCAGCACTGGTAAAAACGACGCAACTTTTGCCCAGTTCTAAACTTTAATACCTCTCAGTCATTAGAACTTTCAATAATTCGGTTTTACTACACAGGGAAAGTAACGATGTTTGGTCTAATTAACAGGATACAGAACAGTGTACCGCATACACTCTGAGATACACTACCAAGAGT
The DNA here is from genome assembly GCA_008508345.1 of Paragonimus westermani. Lineage (NCBI taxonomy): Eukaryota > Metazoa > Platyhelminthes > Trematoda > Plagiorchiida > Troglotrematidae > Paragonimus > Paragonimus westermani. Next base: position 70,393 of record QNGE01001234.1, on the reverse strand, counting down.
ATTTGATTGATATAAAAAGGGCATGCTCATAGCTAGGTAACACCAACAATATAGTTGATTGTCAGGTGAATCTCTGGGGTTGTTAATTGAGGAGTGGTTGTGCATGTGTACAATAGTTAGTATTAGGCTTGTATTCACCGACCTCATTCTTAAGACCCTAAGTTTGGACTACTTTTTTGTGGCCCACCATTCTCGGATGGCACCCACCCAAGAAATTTCCAATGCGATATTTTTGCACCTCAAGCAGCCTGCACCACCATAACTTTGTCATACGAAAAATACTTTACGTTGGATAACTGGTTTTTTAAATTCACATTCAATGTGACCAGTTTGGAATGGTCTCTTCTTTGTTTTGAGCTCATTATATAGAAATGCTCAGGACAAGACTTGAACCGACCAGCCTTTATGTTGTGAACAGAAATCCCTAACAGTTCGGTCACTAGTCTCATGTACACCGTTTGTGGTTGAATGAGTAAACAAGTTCATGTGTACTCTGTCCGGTACACATTAACAACACAGGGTGCATCGTGTCCATGTCAACGTAGTGTGAACAAGTTTTACATCAGTTATACTGATCCCCTCATTAGAAGATATGCTCATAGGATCGATGATCAATTAAGTAAAAGTTTCGGCACATCACAGATCCATACATATTTCTGACCTCATTCAAGTCATATCTATCCGGTGAGTCCAAACAAAAAAATTCGTTGAAACGTATCATGACAAGGTGTAGGTACCTTTTTAGTCGTCTGGGTAAGTTTGTCCAACAATAATTGATCAGCGGGCAATTATTAGGGATGTTCTCAAATGATGACTATAAGGATAAGCAATTTGTTTTTTTCAAACTTCTGAAGGGAATGAACTGTTTCAAATTTGTTTTTTGTTCAGCCGGAATCCTAGTTCCGGCCGTGATAAAGAAATGTACTACTGACGAGCTCTACCAGGAATGAAACTTGAGTGTCGTGGTTTTTTTTTGGAAAGGGGCCAGATAGAAAGTCTATAGTGATGCAAAAACTACGAACAGTTGTTCGTAATGTTCGGTCTCATATAAAAACTAACATTTCCTACAAATAATCAGTGATGACCGAGCCATTAATGCTGACGTGTAGATAAATTAATGATCACGTCAATGACAGTTCAAAAACACAACTCCCATCAATCCCATCTTCAACATCAGCATAGACAGTAGGACTGTCAGTCATCCCATCTAAAGAGAATCTCGCATTTTACTCGCTCTCGATCAGCAAGATCACTTTACAAGAACACTGATAAGAATTCGAACCGTGTCAGTAGCAAAAGTATGCATTACTGATAAGTTCTAACAAGAGCAAATCCTGAATCTAGTGTTTCTTTTCAAAACAGAGCGGCTGAGTAGTCTGCATGAATGTGAAGCTCTGGTAGTCTGCGAGTTTTGTTCAATTTCTCACAGTCAAACCCCCATTACTCATAGATAGTTGTTTCTACAAAAAGATGTCCGTTGGATTGTTCCAAATTTCTATCATATTCCTATCTACGTCTTTTTACATTTTATTGATAAGCTTTATAAGGTTTTATCTGCTTTCGTGCAGGCGTCTAGGTCTTTGCAATCTTGGAAATCATTCCACCAAAATGATTTCGAAACACATCTATGGAATTAAACACACTCGACGCTTCAGGCCAAAGTAGGCAGCTAACATTGTGAGATGACGAATTCCATACGATTTATAGAGCGAACGAGGAAATGAGTGTTGTTCGGCAATGATCATTAGGTAGATTGGTACTATGCGGGTCTCATTTACTCTGAACGTGTAAGTATTCACTCTAAGCACAGTGCTTGTAACAGTTGTGAACTGAAACCGTACACTTTCCTTGTCCGGTCTGAGCCGGCTAGCCTACGTTAATTACTTCCATTCGGGTTTTGTTCAACCGTGCCTGCTCATGTGTATAAGATAATCCTGCCGTGGAAACGCGTATATTAATGTTTGCGCAGTGGTGTGACGACCATAGGGTAAGCAGAAATGAGCCATTTAGATAATGTAGAAGGCCATCCTTCCGAAAACTTTTATACTGAGCGTTAGCACGATAGCAGGTTATTTTTTGTACAATATCTGCTCTTAGAAATAAGTTCTGCAGAAGAAACTTCCACCGACGAAAGTGTTTTGATGTAACATTTCTTTTAAAGAAACAAGCACACCAAGACATCACCTTCCGAAGACTAAATTGTGCCCTATTCACTCAGAAGACCTTTTTGGACATAAACTAACTTTCTTTCCCATTGGCCTCGTAACAAAAGACCGAGGTGCATAAATCCTTTTGTAGGTACATGCAGTATTACTAATCCAACTAAGATTTACAACCGAGTAGGGAACTTGATGTGATTCATATTCAGCAGTTCTTTCGCTCCTTGAGGTGTGCCCAAACTAATGTTTGTCGAAGGAACGCTGAGATCTATTGACTATTCACTTTGTGCGTGAATTTTGCGAGCGTGAATTCGATAAAACTGGTGCAAATGACTCAAGTGACGTGGTTTTCTTTTGAACTAAAGGACCTGTAGCCGAAAAATGTAATGAAATAAATGAGAGTTGATATGTCTATTCGGAAACTTTGAGACTAACTGGCTTCCCCATGTTCTCTTTCTTGGCTTGGTTCCTGGCCCACCTGAAGCATTTTTTAATCCTAGGTTTACTGACATTTAGTTGGGCAACTTGACGGTGTTCCAACCGGCGGCCAATTATATCGACACAGGACAGCAAGCAGCGAATGATGTAACTCCGATTAGTTTCCAGTATACTAACCCGAACTGCATGACTGTTCACCTCGACGTGTGTGTCAGGGTCAAACAGTCAGATTAACAAGCTGCAGACTAAGTCCACAAAAAGGTATATATGATATTAGAAGGGCTACATTAATACACTATTTTAAGAACACTTTTGGTGAGACTAGTGTATCGGTCACGGGTGTCCGATTAGTTGGAGGTTCTGATGTGGCCATCTGGCTTTAACTTGAAATGTCAGTTTTTCCTTTTCTCTGTTAATAGAACAAAGAGTCATGCATTCACTCAAACAATCTCGTGTTATGCACATAAAATCACGACGTTCCTGCATGTTGTCTTGACAGTTTGATTGCAGTTTTTCTGTGTCAATGAACGCAGTGGATGTTAACCAAATCAGCCAAACTCCAACTTCTTTTATGGAATGATATGTATCAGTTATGCACATGTCATCAAAATGGTCAAACTACACTCCTTAGTTTACGGAAGGTGTCAACCACCAACATTGATTGCACTTATATACAGACACCAAAATTCTCCAGACCAAGAGCCCAGGCAGCTCAGATAATACTTTCGTGTTTTACTCAAGGCAGATGAGTGTTGGGAAGTTCTGATTGGTACAAGCTGAACCTGAGCTCTTACTTCGGACTTTTTTTCCGTCCTCTTTCGAAAGAGGGCCCTAACCTCAAACTTGAGTTACGTGACAGCTCATATGTGATGCACCGAATGAATTTGACATTGGTTTTAATTTAGTGCATGTGCTTTTGGGACAGTCGGGCAACAACAACTGACTAACTGATTCGACATAAGTCTCAGTGGAATAATCCAAAAGATCCGCCGTATTTGTTTGTGAGTAGCGTCTAGGCTACATTATCGCATACCATTAAGCTCGTCATCACGTGGGTCACATAGTGTGCAAAATACTTGGCGTTCAAAACAGGGACAAAGCATGTCATTTCAACTGCCCTTCCCATTAAGATAAAGTGAATTCTTTCGGAACCAATCATCTTATAGTGGCCCTAGAAGAACTTTAAGTGGGGTTTAACAGCAAATTATCAAAACGTTGACAAAACTTTACCACCGATTAAAAGAATGTTAGGGGAACATACTTTGTCCATCGACGCGGAAGCGTAGGGCATAGGACAGACCATCGATTTCTATGCCTCGCAATGGGGTCATTTGTCGACGCTCAATTCGGCCGGGTAGAACAAGATACTTTAAGTATATTGTCTGAAAAGGTGAACAAGAGGTTTAGATTTTTATGGCTTAATAATCTCATTCTTTAACGATGAATTTTAGGCTGGTATAGCTGCCACCGCACACTCCGCACTCAGTTAGATGACACCCTGGACCACAAAAATTTTCTCCACAAATCTTAGATGTGAAATGACGGTTTTTCGTAGTTTTTAATAAATTAGAACAGAAAAGAGCAGTCCAGACCAATTAAGCAATAGTTTAGGACTGCCAGTAAACTAGACAACCAATCATTAAAAAGAAATGTTGTGTCAACGTACTTAGGAGTAGTTGGCTTACGACTGTCCAAGCAAATTGACCGATTTTCGGAATAATGAAGTTCAGCAAGTGCATCTCTGAATTTTCACCTCAAGTCCGCGTTTGGTGTCAGCCCGTTTTGTTCATTTTTGGGTTTACCAGAGAACGGGTGACGGTATGAACTGTTGACCGTCTTGATAAAGGCAAGGGCTGCTGAAAGAACTTCAGGTCCAACTTTGGCCCTCGTTTATTTATTCAAATTTTCCCGTATAGGTTTAGACCAGTAACGTTCTGACTTACGTGTATTCATGGTTGAAAGCCTAAAGGCCTTACGATTAAAAAAACGTTTGAATTTATTTAATAAACAGATCACTTGGCTGACTGTTATCAACTACTGCACGTAGTTGTGTAGTCGTATGACAATGGTAGTTCAGCTGGTAGAACGCTTGTTGCGTTGGGGCATGCTGTGTCTGTCGCTGGTTCGAATCCGGCCGAAGCCCCGACTTTTCACAGTTGGGTCTCATCTAACCTCATGAATCTGCCACACCACTTATTAGTAATACAACTTCTATGCTCAGCAGTGGCATTGGTGGATTCCGGAGTTAATTGTTTGAGAAATCCTGCCGGGGCAGTCGATCCCCTGAATCATTTGGTGGATTCCATATGAGACAGTGGAACGGGTGGATCACAGGTTCCAAATGTAAAACTTCCGAGCTCCTGTTGTGGTTTCATAGCTCAGCTGGTAGAGCGCTTGCCGCGGTGAGGCATGGTGTGTCTACCGCTGATTCGAATCCAACCTAAGCCCTGACTTTCCACAATTGGGTCTCATCTAATATCATGTGACAATGTCTAGTGATGTGTAAAAACGAATTAACTTCAATTTACGGTCCACGTGGTTCCACAGATTCTGAATAAGGTCACCGCCAAGCCCGCCAAATGATAAGCTTACATAGAGGTTGACACATATTGAGGACTAAGCCGGATGAAGCAGTTGTCAGGCACTGAGCATAGCTTTCACGTAGGTTATCTCTTTTGTGACAGCATTGTTTTCACTAAATATCCAGACCGGTAGCCTAAAGCTTGAAAAATTTCCCCATCTTACTGATAGATAACGTGACAGGTTTCGCGGTTTCTAATAAACGCGATCGAAAAAGTCTCGGATTCGACCGGATTCGAACCAGTGACAGAGAAAGCATGCTCAGCCGAAGGAAGCACTCCACCAGCTGGGCTAAGAGATCGCCTCAGGAACCACATTATTTAAAGGAAGGCAGTCTTATCATCAAACGGTGATGTTGGTGGATTGCGGCGTAACCTCTTTGGTCAGGCAGTCAGATTCCATATGACACAAAGGGATGGATGAATACCTAATTCCAAATGTATAACTTGTAAATATCTGAGATCCCGGTGTGGCTTCATATCTCAGCTAGCATAGCGCTTGCTTCTTTCGGACATGCTACTTCTGATGTTATTTTGAATCCAGCTGAGGTCCATTTTTTCGCATTTGGGTATCTTCTAACTTTCCCGTATGTCATTGGTATGCCAGAAGTGAGTTAATTTTAAACAATCATGCCACCAGTCGAGAAACTCTCTGTTGTCTAGATAGAACAATCACCTCCGACCAAATTTTCTGAACACAAAATTCAAGTGAACCGCTTGACCAACAAGCATTAGTTATCCACCGCTTATGCACCGCCTTCCGGAGATCCATACCAGACTTAGCCGCGACAACCACCAGCGGATGTTCTTGGAGCGTAGGATCAGTGCATGCACTAATTGCTAGTCGGGGCTTTGATTTACTCCCAACCTTGGTCATTATAGTTAAACTATTCAAATAGCGCAGTTATAGGCACAAATATATTGCGTTTTTTTATCAGCCATGAGAAATATGTTATTTGGCCATCAATGGCTGTTCTGCTTGAAGAAATCGAGGCGCTACTTGCATATGAATAAAGCCCACAGAATGACTACTTTGCTGATGAGGGAATATACACGAAATCCTTATCAGAGTATTGGCGTTCATAAGGTAAACCGTTTAACAGCTCTTGCCTGTACCATGAACTCCGTCTGCGGAGGTGCACAAATAACAAGTAACGGTTAAATTGTGACAGTTAGATGAGGAAAAATACTCAAAGTTCCTTGTTCTGTACTATTCAGAAGCATTATTAGATATCACTGAGTTCGAATGCAGACTACAGATATGTGGAAGAGAGAACTGTTGTCAAATAAATTGTGGATATCCTCACCTTTTGTGAATCATTCATTGTGTTCAGTTTGGCCATCGCAAAGTCATTAGGTAGGAAAAATGTTAGTTGACCCTCACCAGTGAGCATGGAATTGCACGTACTGATTGCTTGACATAACTGTAAGAAACCACTGAATAGAAAAACTCAACATCAAATTACTGAAATTGCTTGTTCGTTGCAAAATACATGGACACCAACTGTACAAAAAAGTCCAAGACGGAATGGAGCGATGGGAATTTTTTTATCGTATGTACCGAAACACAAGATATCAGAGAAATTCAGAAAAATTATCTTTGTTTAAACTGTCCTACAAAATGGCATCTCAGATTTGATCAGGCCGATGGCTACCTTGAGATTGCAGTAATTAAAGTTCTCGTCTGATTGTAATCGAGAAGTTTTCTTTCCGAGCAAAGTCAACCATGCATGAATAAGTAACGATTATTTAGTACGCCTGTTACAAAGTAATTTTTACAGATGTTTAACTACTACACATGTGTGCCATTGACTTTGTGGCATTGCAGCAGAGAATAACAAACAGTGGACTCACTACATCCTATAGCATCCCACCATGGTAATTGTAACCGGGGAAGGCCTGTGCAGGAAACAGCATAGTTCGGTTCTTTTGCATCGAATACCGTTCTAACTTAGGCAGTCCTGTTCATTGTACGCCCGACTGAATAAGGCGTCGTGGAGTACAATTAAAGATCCCATATACTGATCAGTTACACCACTGCTGTTAGTCAGTGCCACAGAATGACTGCGAATAATCCTCACCATCAGTGGCCTGTACTGAGTAACTTGTGGTCCAACTCACATGGCCTGCTTCAAGTGTGAGTTGAAAAGGAGTATAACTAGGAGATGTGTGGATGAGGGCCTCCCTAGGACAACGGTGGTCACATGTAGGTCATATGGGGCGTGGGCTTCTTAGCACTCCTGTTGTAATGTGACTGGAAAGCTGGGAAAATGCACAACATATCATATTCTACGGAGAACCACTTCCTACTCCGAAGATTATCTGTCACAATCCCAGATGTTAAACTTCTCGAATGCATGAACTAATTTGTCCCGAAATTGCGGTTGCCTAGGTATTTGTTTGTCTGATTTTTGGGCGTTTTCGATCATCTGATTATAATAGTTTTCAACCGATTATTCTGTCCAACTTCTCCGTTCACGCCTGTAGAACAAATGGCCAACTAACGGATTTTCTAAGAACTGATGTGGAAGCGAATCAAACCATGTAAGTAAAAACCTGTTACCTGGAGGCTGTGGTACTAAATTTACATCAAAATAAGTGTTTCACATTGCGCGATCTACCGTAGATCGTGTGGGGATACATCCTGGAGCAGGATCGCCCGAAGGCAGGGCAACCGGATAGGCATCCGAAGGTTCGGTGAGAAGCAGTTACGGATGACCATTTAAATGTAGTCGTCATGGGTTGTGTTGACGTGGTCGCACTACGTAGAGACGAATACGATTGTGAGCACGCTGATCATATCGGACTGTTAGGCCCCCTGAGTATTCCCAACGGACTGTTGGTGAAGATGCGGTATGTGAGTTGATTGCAAGTAGGTAAGCATGATTATCTATATAGCCGAAATTTACACTTTTGCTTGCGTGTTCATGAAAAGTAAACTAGTTCACAGAAATAGTCCGAAACGCTTTTCTGCTACGCCAGCTTAGAACTTTCCATATTTGTCTGCACATTTTTTTCTTGGGTTGACATCTCAATTCTATAGTGGCCTAATGCCTGGCTAGTTAACATTGAGTAATTGGATCACAAAGACTACCAATCCCACCCATTCTCATTTTATGCCTTCGGGTTTATACTAAATACAGAGTATGTAAATGAAACGGAAAATGGTGCTCAGGAGTTACTTCACTCTGGTTACTAGGATTTGCTGATAGGGAAATGAATAAGGAGTAGTTTTCCATGCTTGTGTACGATTTCCTTTCCTAGCACATCTTTGTATATTTCTGCATTCTTGCTATCCAAAACTAGTCAACTGAGCTGAACACTTGCAACGATAAATTAAAATGTGTTATGGACTCAGTTCGTAAACTTTATATTCTCACATCCTCACTTTTGTTTTATTGGGAACTGTCTTCCTGTTCGAGTCTTCCAGGTAGGGAACTTTTATTAGTCAAAAATTCGTAGCTTTTACAAAGCTGTATTGCAAAACTGTTGTAAAAATACTTTGGCGCTGAATAGTGGTGAAATATTCAGCTATTCGATAATGTCCACCTGAAGTTGTCCAGAAGATGCGAACAATTAGCACCATTACCCGTGAATATGACCTAAGAACGAATTTTTTGAGAGACTGTAGTCTGTCTTTCAATTCTATATGAAATCCACGAAAACGACTTTCGTACTTGTGTCACTCGATAGAATGTCTGAAGTGTCTCCCCAAGATTGCTAGTCAGCTATGTTCCACTCGCAGTTACTTTCTTATCTCGAGGTAATTATTCAAACTTCGCTCCGTGTCTCTCAAAGAACCCACGTAATTCAGAAAGCACAACAAAGCTGCACAAAGCTTATCATGACAATCTGTCTACTACCTTGTGTGCATGGATTGTATGATCTGGGGGCAGGTCATAGTGTGCTATCAACGCGACATTGGAGATCCTAGTGTATAAGATCTAAACTTAATCTTGTCACCATTGACGAAATAGCTTTTTACTCATCTCAGCTAACTGTGACAGTATGCGGGTCAGTTGATTTGCTGGTAGCACTTCTAGTGACATTGCAGTTCCATTCTTAAACAAACTACCAATGGGTTTTTGTGCCAGCTTCATCTGTATGCAATGTTAAACGTGGACTTGAAAAACACATTCAACATATCGTAACGAGATTTTTTGACAGCTTGTCCATCAAAATAATTGTGGTGGAGCTCAGATACAAGTGACTTATCACCGGTGTCTTTAGTCTGCTACTGTCTGCTGCACGCTAAAATACTTGTTTAGTCCGGTTCATGGACTGTGGTTGGGTTCCTTTTCCACACATTTCCGTCAGACTTTTTCCAATTTAAAATCTTATTGTCCTTAACATTTGAACCTGAAGTGGTCTGCTAGTTCTACTGTTCATTCCAAACCATCCAAAGGAGATTCCAATGTACATACATCTTCTCAGCCTTCTATAGTGTGTAGATTGCCCTTAAGTCCCATAAATCCTGTGGTAACTCACTGGTTTCCAGCGTGAGGCCGGTGATATAATGGTCAGTGTGTCATTCTTGTGAAGGAAGCAGACTGGCACCCAGCTTTCTACCAGGAAAAAAATATACACACTACTAACGTGCCCAAACAAAGCAGACACTTAATTAGTCGGATAGGTTTGTGCAAAGAAGAAAGACGTAATTACGCGCTGGACTTGTGTGGATTGTAACAATTTAGACGCTGGACTACTGAATAGGTCAAATGAAGCTAACGTTTCCAGCTTGTCAGTGAGGGTCTGGTTGCATACTCGTTGAGTCGAACGTTCACTACAGACATTTTAGAAAACTATTCTATTCCAGAAGGCATAGACGACAGAACTTCTCAAGAACGAGTCTTAATAAAGATAACCATCACTTAGTCCAACTTTGCCAAGTCGAGCTGGCCTTTTCAAACTTGGTATACAAATTTGCTGACCTGTGACGAAGACGTGTGGCGTTGGCAACCCTGTAGAAAATAAGCAGTGTACCTCTAGTACGGCAGATCTCTCAGTTTCACAGTTTCGCAAAATTTTGAATGATCAACTGTTCAGAAAATCACACAGTCAGGACAGTCGCTTCGAGCTGACAAAGTCGGTCGTCAATCGAAATGATCACTGGTTTGTTTTGATGCTGCCAGTTCGCCCTACCAGCTGTTAGTTTTGGTAGTTTTAAGCCTTTTGTATTCCTATGTACAAACAAAGAAAAGTACGTGTATTAGCTTGACTTGAGATGTTTTCGACTCTCTCCGTCTTCCTTTGTTTTCTTTGCCATAACGGCCGAATGATCCGGGGTTCGATCACGCGCATTTACAAATTACAACGAATTGGCAGTAGAAATTAGGTTCGGTTGCAGTATTTTCAGGGCAGTATCTACTAAAACAACGTCAGAACCAACCTGAAAATTGACAAAAGAAGCTTTTGAGGAACGTAGAAGGAACTCTGAAGACCCAGAGCCCAACATTATTAACCACCACTGTTCTACTGGTGGACCAGCATCACAAAGAAAACTCAATGCACTTTGCACACCAACTAGGTGTTACGATATTTGGTGAGCCCACATTTAAGAAGACGTTTTGACGCGTCAGTGCTGAATGAGAATAGCACCTCACCACTCTGCAAAGAGGTATTCTGGTTGAGTATGTCTCTTCGTTAGTCTAATGGGACAGAGGATTGCTTTGTTGTTCGAGCCGGCAATGCTGATTGAAATCGCCCGTTAACCATGTCGTGCCTATTTAGATATTGGTCTAGTAAACTACATAAAATGCCAGATTAAATAACCTCAACAGAATGGTCACTGATGCCACAGTGAATCAGTCGAGGTATTAGGGCTACTGGTTGCAAGTTCCACAAAAGTGTTTTCAGAAACACAAATCCATCAGTATGTTGATAGTGTATACCCAAAGATGAAGGTGAATTCGGATTGTAGGTCAAAGATCCGTATCAACAAATATCATGAATAAGCTGAGGAATCAGCAGCCGTGAGGCTCGTCTTCAATTCGTAGACCTGTTGAAATACGATCCAGATGGATAGAAATCTTAACACTTCCCAGTCTATTCTTTCGGTTGGTTTTTGGTATTAAGTATACCGACCACCCCATTTCGGTTAACCTTGTGTAAACAAGGTTCCAAGGTTCCTGAATATGTTGCTGACAGAGGTACACAAAATGGTACTACCGTCATACTAAATGGATGTTTGGGAGTTATATATCACTATGAAGATAAATTTGATGCGGTTGTCAGTCTACATTTGAACAGAAAGTGGTTTTTTATTGTGGCCTGAATCGATGATAAATCTGGCCAGGGAGAAGAAGTTATCGTACGCCTAATAGAATTCTTTAAGTCAGGTTCATAACTTTAGCATTCGCAGATGATCGTATACCAACTTGAAGACGACAATCAACTTACGGGCTCAGTCTGCGTACAACCTCATCACGTGTTTCGTAGACAAAGCCAAGTGCTGCATTAATTTTGTACACCACAGCTTGCTTGATATCTTCTCCACTGTCCACTAGGTTTGCAATGAATCCACCGCTGGTGATGGAGACTGATGCAAGACAATATAAGATATTCATTATGAAATCCATTCATTAGATTCCAGATAAACATGTGAAACGAGATATTTTAAATTAACACATGGAAGTCATTTTCCATTTCGCATGGGGGGTAGCTAACAGCTTTATCTGAACACGAGAAGGTTAATTGGAAAAAATGTTGAAAATATGGTAACTTGTTTCGATTTGTTCTTTACAACTGACTTGAACGGAATCAGTATATTCATCATAGCCTAAGTTTAGCACACAATTTCGACATGATGATGACGAGTGAAAACGTCGGGAGAGGGGTCGGTCTACTTCTTCGGATAAACTTCGGTTACTCTCATTAAAAACATGGCTTTGAATTCACTTGACAAGCGTTGTCATATATGAACTCTCCAGAAGCGATCAAAAAGTTCACGTACATGGGGAATCAAAAATCAGCTGAGAGATATGAGCAGTACAACAAAAACCAACTCAGCTACTGTCTACAAATCACGGCGATAAGCAACTGCTTGACGAGGATGACGATTTCCAACCAGCTTAGAAGTTCTGAATATGACTGTATATAGTGCAGTTGAAATGAAAACCAGTCTCCTCTTGGGTTGGTATACCACTGAGCTGAAATTTCATCTGGTTTGATTGGGTAATAAATAATGTAAACGCAACAAAAGCGGTAACCATAATGGTCACTTCAAGAACATATAGATCACCGTTAGGCTTAAATTCCGGACTACTATATATTCTTCTGCTGAACATCCGTAACAATGATGTCTGCTTCATGAACGAGCAGGCTGCAAAGTGTGACTAGAGAAAAATCCTTTGGTTACTCGTGACTAGTATGTGACTAGCTCTTTTAAACCGCCCATATGTAGTAATCAGTAATTCGGAATCCGACATATTACACAACAAACAACCCTGACAACCAACCAAACAAGTGGGTAAAATATTGTTGTATAACGTTCACTTCGAAGTGAATGTATACGTAAAATGTAACACAGATGTGTTGGAACCTTCCCGAATGTGGCACTCATGATACAAACACGAAGTCAAATATCGTTTAGTAGATTTATTTAATCTCTTTCCAAGTGAATGTGTGCACATATGGGTATGCGATCAAAACCCGCCGGCGGATTACTACCTGTGAGCTGGTTAACTCAATTTGTTTGAGAATTTGATAATGATTGCCCAGCTGGAAGAGACAACTGGGCGAATGAAACTATCCGAAATCACCACTCAGTGTGCAAAAGACAAATTACCAGATAAGTAAGAAATTTAACCTAATTAAGGTGTGGTGATTAGTTAGCCAATACTGGCTCGTGTGTGTACATATATCTGTCTGTACACTGCGGGCTAAACGAACGCACCCACTAGACTAGTCATGCACCACGCTCTTCAGACTGAATTAAGCGCTAGCATACATTCACCCGCGAGGAACGGCTTTTGGGACAGAGTTTAATAGATCGGTCTCTTTTTAATACTATAGTGGCTTGACGTTTTCTTCAACGCTTTTACATTTGCAAACATGTTCTTTTGAACCAAATGACTACAGTGATAGGTAGTGGCTCATATAAGTACCAGGTACAACTGCAACACCGTACATCACGTAACACGCCTTTGCTGTTCTTTTGTTCTACAAGGGATTAAATGTTGAACAGCTGCAACCAGAAATTGTTGGCTATTCCCACCGATGACGAGTCTTATGTGCTCAAAAGACTAAGGGATCCTTTCTGGACCACTGGAACCGGCTATGGAATCAGTGACTTTTTTTAATGAGTCTCGCCCACTTAATGTTACACTATTTGTTCTCCGATCAACGTCGTCAGGTTCACGTGACCCAGTGATCGGAATTAACGAAGTATTAGCAACCAATTTTGCTTTTTGATTAGCTGACCAGAAAAAAACATTTTGTAACGGAATAGCCTAGGGAATTTTCAATTTGTGTTGACAATTTTATTGGCAGAAGGTTGAGAACCTTGAATTCCAACTGGTAATTCAGAACTAACCAAAATGTGATGGAAGGTCGTTTCATGGGTTGAACACGGTCACATAGAAACCCGAAGTATTTGAATCATCTTCAAGAGAGGTATATGAGTCATTTCAAGCTGCCTATTGGGGGACTGTTACTTAAACTGTCCTATCAGGCAATTCCCACTGGTCTGGCTGAAATATTTCCAGCTCAAAGAGGTGTGAATCATAAACATTGCAACGTAAAAAAGTCGATTGGTTTTCAATGGTGTCTAGTAAACTACCACTCTGTGTCTTAATTTGTTTACGTATAGCAAGGTGGATGCAAACTCGACTGGTAACTTGTAATTCACTCCATCTGATGAGTCCGAACGAGGTGGTAATTATACATATGTATATATAACACTTAAGAGCCATAAGCAGTCACAAACGTCTTCCAGTATGAAGACAAAAAGGGCTGTGTGAAAAATGCGGAAGGAAAAAGTGTTGAAGTGTGAAGAAGAAACTTTAGCCAGTGTAAAAATGACCCGCAACACAATCGTCATTGACGTTTGTTTTTCGCCATATCAGACAACATCCTCAACCAAAGGTGTTATCTGTCTTACGGACCTCAGCCAGGAAGCCAAGAACAACGCGTTCAAGCATGCTTCAGCACATATACCAAACTCCGGTCGTATACTTGTCACCATGATGCCTCTTTCTAGTCTGACTCACAACTTGCAAACAAAGTTGATGTGATAGGTGGTAAGTTAGCATCCATAAATTGTGACCAATTTAACGAAAGGTAAGGTGACCTGAGAAGACGTCAACTTGCTCAGGAGACAACAGAGTTTATTCGTTCCGAAGACACATCAGCTAACCTCGTCGCCAAAGGCATAGTGTTCTCACCATACGCCGTTAATAGTTTCGTAGCATCATTAGTCGAAAACAGAAACTTTATGAACGTTCATTGCACAACTCTGAGAAGAATTAGAGTCGTTCGGTAAGACCACCCATACTGTAGCATTATACACTCGGCCTTTCAAAAAAAGACTGAGACCATGCCGACGCCATAGATGACGTAAGTTGTTAAACGCCATCTGAGCATTTGCTATGCGATTTGTGGTCTCACCAGACATTTCACCAGCGCTGATACAGTTTCTAAGGCACGTGAATTGCTCGACTACTTCCACCTACTCAACATCAAGGGTGAGAGCAGGTGCGGAGTCCTGCCAAACTTGCAACGCCTTGTGCATGGTGGGTGCAAAGGTCACGCCAAATTGATAAACCGAAACCCCCAATCTGTCTTAGATATTCTGAGCGCACTGTAGGCCCTCACGCGTCAAGGCAATGTCTACATACTAAATGTCTCACATTCGAGTGTCTGGGAGTAAATCGGCACCATCATGTTCGCAGCCTGTCAGGACACGCTTTAGAATCTCATCCAGTGCAAAGTTGAACGGCAAGGGGGAGGCTGGATAATCATGTCGCACCCCACTTGAAATGTTAAAGGTCGGCTATATGTTGCCATGAGCTCTAATCGAGCCCGAAGTCTGACGGTCAATCTCTTTCTTGATGGTCACATAGTTCACAGGCACACTCTTCCTCGACACAGTCACAGAGTGCAGCCGTATCAACCGAATCGAAAGCTCATCTGATACTCTAGAAGACAATACTTGTTGACCTTCTATGTGAATGGCAGACTTCAAGCATCTGGTGGAGTGTGAAGATGTGATCAATACAGCCACTGCCGGGACGAAACCCAGTTAAATCCTCACAGATATGTTTCTCATGTGTCTCTTTTAGTCTATGAAGTACAATGGTTGCGAACAAACTTGGCAAAATAGGAATCGGGTCGGTCCTACTGACTTACATACGAAGAGCGTGAGCCCTTTTTAGAAATGGGGAAGATGTTAGCCAAACCTTAGTCATTCGGAACAACTTCACTGATCCATAGTTTCTGGAGCAGAGCCCTCAGCTCTTCAACTAACACTGGGCCTCCGTCTATGCAAAGGACATGAGGGAATACCACATATGTATCGCATAACGTACATGTGTCTAATGTGCTTCATTGTCGTCTGGTGAGTGAGGTCTTATACTAGAGGCAAGCGTAAACTGGTAAGCATAAATTGCCAGTGGCTCTGCTAATTTAGTCACATCAGTTTGCTGTTCACGGAGAAGTAGCCTTCCACTAAAATAGGGAACGAGCTTGGCACATGACAGAGCGTGATCGGGATCCACGCAGACGCTCCAGATTGACTTGCGATCTTGGGAGTAGCGAAGCCATCGACAACTGACGGCCACGTAGTCAATCTGCGTCCACGATTGACCAGGAGATAGAGGTTGCCAGATGACGTACTGACGCCTAGAACACCAAAAACTGCTTTCCAGAAACAGACCGTTATCAGCACAGAGCTGTAACAAACGTTCACTGTTGTCTGTTTGACGAGTACCCCAAGAAGTCACCTAAATCAAGCTCTCCAGCGTTATGCCTGTTTATTTGGATGTTTGATTCTCCAGCCAGTATAACAGTGTCCCAGCTATGCGCAGTGTGTTGAATACTGGTGAACTGATGATAGAAACAATCCTTCACTATGGCTGCACTAGAGCCTGAGGAGTACATGCCACGACAATAAACAAAAAGCGTTTGTGATGGGCGTCTTCTGATGCACTAACCGTACCTTCGAGTCTGACAGCGCAAAGCTGGCTGTTGACGAGTAGTCACTCACACAGGGCCTTCTCTGCGTATGTCATCAGAGTAACTCCAACATCGGCTGGGCAAATGGCTTCAGCCGCATGATCTCCAGACAGGTGTACATTGTACTGGCATGGAGAAAACGGCTGATGGATGTTGGATATGTAGCACAGAGCTACAATCCTGAAACTGTGATTCAGTAAGACAACAGATATCTATGGTGAAGGTCTCTTAAGTGCGCGCAAGAGCTGCTTGCTGACCTATTCGCATAAATACTCGAACGTTGATGGTGGTGAGCTCAAGTGGTGTTCGGGGGTGGGGTGGAGGAGAGGGAGGGACGAGTAGAGGCTTATGTTCTCCAGATAAAGAAACCTTGGTGTTTGTTCTGGCTATGACGGCGTCGCGACCGGCAAATGAAGTAAGTCTCTGGTGTGTGCGCGAAAACTGGACTAGCATTTAATAAGTAAATCGGTGTTTGACATAAAAGGAGAAAACAGAAACAAATTGGTTTAGTGCCGTTATGCGTGAACCATGGCCGTGTGTGTGCTTCACGCTCGTGTCAAAACTTGTGCTGCGTTCTGATTGGTGGCCCCCTTGTCGACCAACGCCGAACAAATCCACGTACACGAGAATGGCGCTTGCAAGTTTCAGAACAGTTTTTACTTTTCCCAGGTGTCGGGTTTTCACCACCGCCTTTGCTGCCCGTATGGTTAAGTGTTTATTGAGTGCATACAAAATGCACGGCGAATTTTAACATGGGAGTAAAGCCGGTCTCTGACATCTCGGCCAAAGATTTGCGATAGAACGACATCAAAAAATTTACAGCGCATATAAGTTTAAGTTCATTGTTATAAGGGCAAACTAATTTTCGGGTGCCCAGGTCAAAGTAAAGGGTTTGCTTGAGGGACCCCACCCAGAGCCTTCAGTTCAAAGGAAACCATACCCACAAGACAACGGACGAATCACAGAACTCGCAATTTACTGGAGCCCGGTGACCAGTTTTGACTTTGTTCATACTCTTGGGATGGAATCCATTAATCCAGTATGCCCACTGCACCTTGCATGAGGTTGCCAAAGAAGCGGCTCATCATCAACAAAGGGGAGTTGGATGTAGTAGACCTGTCCAACCAGGGAGTCCAAGATCAACAGGGCTATTAAGACGTATGCCTTCTGTTGCTGGGAGCCAGTGAAAAATTTTTGCATACGTCATTCGAATGGGGTGCAGTCATTCAAACTATTCGGCACATTTTGCACACCTTTTGGAGACAGCGGTTATCGAGGCGATTAGGACGCCTTCCTGGAAGGTTGTCTATGGTTGGCGGGGACTGGAGATATTTGTGCGGCATACAACATGCTGTCCGGGATCCCATGTGGTCCCGTTTGAGCATCTGAAACCCTTTTATGGCGCTGTTTACACAAGCCATGTTGCAATACCATCAAAGAGCTTATGCAACCTTTTACAGGAGACCCGGTTCTCAAAGCTGAATCCACCCAGTACTGATAGTGTCACCATTCATTGTCCATCAATACTTATTCGCTGAGATAACCCCGCTTATTTCGCAGTTGTTCCTGGAAGGCTGTTTAACAGTGCGCAACCTGGAAAGCACACGGTGGCGTTGAACTAGCTTCACCGTTTTGCCGGGTACCAGTGGGCAACTAAACAACGTGAACGTTTAGATGAGAAACGGTTAGTGACGTCACGGACTGTCGTTTACATCTCTTACATCAGTCCCTTACTGTAAGCCACTCTAAGCAACCCCACCGTTTAAACAAGGAGCGTAGATTAAACCCGAACGATGAAGGTAAGCGATGTGACTTGGAATTCACACGAAACTACATTTGTAAATATTAGGTAGGACATCTTTTGGACGCTCACAGGTCTGTCAGCAAAACGTCTCTTGAGTATGTGGTGCGTGTGCACCCTGTTGATGAATGAAACAGTTTACTGACGTGTGGGGACGATCGTTCGGCTGGCTGATTCGGAAGCTGCAGTTTTCACTATTTTCCAGTACAATTGAATCGATATGCCCAAAAATAA
Organism: Paragonimus westermani; assembly: GCA_008508345.1. Lineage (NCBI taxonomy): Eukaryota > Metazoa > Platyhelminthes > Trematoda > Plagiorchiida > Troglotrematidae > Paragonimus > Paragonimus westermani. The sequence continues at coordinate 52,010 of QNGE01001234.1, read as the reverse complement.
CTTGAAGTGAATGGAACCACTAAACAGAAAGAGCAACATACCCAAAATGTGACGCCAAACATGGACTGGTCAAATACACCTTTAATGTTTTGGTTGTCAACGTGTACACGGTATTTTGTGGCGGGGGTTACACAGGTTTCGTTAAAATTCTGTGGCTTCACCTCTTGCATATATACACTGCCTGTTAATTGTGTGAGAACGGGAATCTTGACAGGAACATCAAACTGTACTGTGAGACCTAACCACATAGATGGGGCTGAGCTATTCAAACAGATGAATCAAACACAGTTTAGTATAATTATAGGAGATAATTCTGTCGGATTGTTCTCGATTACTGTAACAGACACAATTTACCAGTCCTAGCTTATTGGTTTTTATGTGAATGGAGTTTCGTCTAGCACAGTATGGGCTGTAGGTTTAGTGTTTAGATTTGTGCAATATGACAAATGACGGTCGTGTACGTTTACTATATAGCAACACAATAAATATATAAAATCCACTATGGTTTCAAAATATTGTAAACAGTTCGTTCACAGCATTTCAATCTAGCTGTTCCACCTAAAACGAAAGCCTCTAGAGAAATCGAAAGTCGATCTGTCCATATCAGTTACTCACGAAAACAGCTCTTATTCATGTCTTTGATTTTTCTGTGTTCTAAATTTATTTCATAGGATACAGTAGAAGGTAGATGTTTGTACGTCTTCAGCTGCATCTAATCAAGGTTAATTTGTCAAGATCTTTAACAATAATGAATTTGCAAGTTTATCGAATTTTGCTAAAGGAAATTGCACTGGCTTCTGTCTTTCTGGTTTTGTGGTACTCGAAGAAGTAATTTACGAAAGTTTCAAATAGACTGTTTTGCCTACTTCGTAAGTTGTCGCCTTCTCAATTGAAGCATTAGTTGTGCGATATAAAGTGTACCTCGTAATTCTTCGGCTGACATGGTCATTAACGTGTTTCATCGGTTGGTTTTGTTTAATCTGTAGATTTGACTTAGTCAATTCGATGTGTATGCCAGCGATGACTGTATTACTTTCGTTTGTCATCAGACAAGATTGCTAACACAGTGAGGCACTTTGTAAATGTGTACGTGCGCACTGATGCTATCCAGGCTGTTTTATGGTAGTGAGACTAACACAATACACCAGCGAAATTCGCTGTAGATCAGTTACTTTTTCCGATGAAGTCTAAGGGGTATCTATGAGATTTGGTGGCTCAGCGTGGTTTGAAACAGTGAAGTACTTTGACGAGCCGATACGGACGGAATTGATTTCATGTTGATTCGCAATGAGCTTTGCTGAGCGGAACAAGTCCCACGAATGAAGGACTAATGGATTTTGCAGAAACTGTGTTACAGGCAAATCAAATCATTTGAGTAAAATCCTGTTGGCCGGAAGCTGTGGTATCGAAATTACATCAAAATAAGTGTTTCACATTGCGCAATCGACCATAGATCGTGTGGGGACACATCCTGGAGCAGAATCGTTTGGAGGCTTGGTATCCGGACAGGCATCCGAATGTTCGGTGAGGAACAGTTACCTGACTGTGAATTCAAGCGCATGGATGGCCATTTAAATATAGCCTTCATGGGTTGTGGTGACGTGGTGATACTACATAGTGACGAATACGATTGTGAACACGCTGATCATATCGGACTGTTAGGTTCCCTACGTATTCCCAACGGACTGTTGGTGAAGATGCGGTGAGCGAGTTGATTGCAAGTAGGTGAGCATGATTATTTATGTAGGTACATAATGTTTCCTGACGTTTACCTATGAAAAATTACTCGCCGAATGTTTCAGAAGCTTTGGTGTTGTGGTCCGCTCTCTCCTATATCCTTCAATTTTGTTTAAGTGCTGCTTCTGGAAGCCTTTGCTTGATTTGTCCACTATCTCTCTAGGAATACCAAGTTTCCAAACTCTTTGGCCTAAATACACAGGTCAACACACGTACAGGTGAACGCGCGAATATTCATCGTGAGCTTTAGTTATGAAGCTGAATAGCTATTTTTTGTAAAGTCGTGACGAAAACTAAAACATGAAGGATGGTGTAGGCTGGGTTAAAAAAAACAGCGAGTGTGAGGGAAATCCTCATCACGAGAAAAAATTTGAACAGATGGCAGACATACTTTGCGAGATGTTAACATTTCATTTACTCTTTTCGGTCACGAACATAAAACATTAGAGCATATGGGAAAAGGGGATAGCAACAACAATAGAAACAATCAACGATTGGGTTTACATGAAACAAGGACTGTCGTCAGTTCCAGAGCAGACAAACAGTGAGTCAACTGTTCATGCACACACAGAGCCGGACGGTGCGTGCTGATCAACAGTGCGTCGGAAAAAACGAGCGATTTCGGGTTCTGATTACGCAACACTACTTGAAACGAGTTCGCGGGGTCAAAAAGACGACATGTTTCCATGATGTGCTTTGCTGTGGATGAGGCGGGATTTCGTCTTAATTGCTCTGTTGCCATTGTCCGCTGCGTCCTGGCATGCACTTACCACTTAGGAATATGTTCGGCTTTTCTTTGTAGCAGGCACCGATCTGTTCCGCTGATAGAGATGTCACGGCAACTGTGAGTAAACTGATAGATGACATGTGAGTCACTAACAGGCTAAGTGCACCGCAAAGTCACGTGAACTGGGCATTATCTGAAGTTTTCTACTTTTGCGCCCATTACTTACAAATGTGGTCTAGTTCAAACCCTGTTTCATAGACCCCCGGTAGTCTGCCCCGATGACTGCTTGCAAGGAGAGGAGGAAAGGTTAAGGAATGTACTGTTTGCAAACGGATACTCTGGAAAGTTCATCAATATTCACAACCACAAAAGACTGACTAAGACTGCCGTCATCCTGGTTCCTGAGAACCTACCTTTCAAAGGCGATCATGTCACAACTGACGTGAATCAAAAGTTACAATCTGCTCCAATTCGTACATACCGTGCGGCTGAATTGCGATTGCCATTCATAGCTCAGAGCATCGCTCAACTTATTCATGATCGAGATCTACCGAAATGTTCTGTCCCACTTGTAATCTGTCAGTTCACTTGCAGTTTAACTGATGTGTACACTCAAGTCCATGTTGGAAACTGGAAGCATTCTCCCTGTTACTCCTAGTAAATATTCCACCGCTGAAATCTTCGACCTGGATGAAATTGGACTCCACTGAGAAACCCCGTTGTCAACAGCTCAAATTTAAAAAACAGACTTGCATTGAAGGTAAGTCATACAGATGTCGTATCACTCATACGATTTGTTTTAATGAGGATGGGACCGACAAATGACCTTTTATGGTGGTCAAGAAGATACTAATACCTAGGTGTTTCAAAGATGTGTAAAATCCACCCATGCAGTTAACTTGTTCGGGTCACTTGTTTCCAGTTTTGACAATCAATAATCCCAAGCCGTTTCTGTCACCCGATAGTTACCCGGTTCAACAAGAAACCGGTAATCTTTATTCCGTCAATATGATGAGCCTGAGCCAGAGCGAAAAATCAATTGGACGAGGATGTTCGTTCTTCTGTAATTCTTTCTATTTTTGGTAATTATAATGCTGGCTGTACGACTAGTATACGACTAGTGTAGAGCTGTGTTTAGCCAGAAAGCATTTCGGATTTTTCTGGACATTGTGTTAGCATTACAGTTACCCGCTATTTTATCTGGTTCATAAACCAAAATGAGAGAGGCTGGTGACTTTTTTGAACGTGGGAACTGATTTACAAACATCTTAGACATCATAATAAGTAATTGATGATGAATAATTAAACCCGCTTGTGAAATTCGGGTTGGACAAAAATTAATTTAAATGTGACCCAGACTGTCGGGAGTATGCCTGATGAAGGCATGTCGCCAGCTGTTTAGTCGACTACCAGCCGAGGTTACAGACATCACAACAGTGTTGTGCTCGATTGTGCTGAGCTACCAGCCAACATCTGAATATCCGATAAACCCCAACGGGAAAAAATGGACTCAATTCCGAGTTGCATCACGATCTCAACCTGTGATACGGAATGTAATGAAACGTATCCATGATTACACCGCCTTATGGTGAGAGACACCTACTTGAAATTGTTAGCTCGTCAGTAGGGAATAAACATTAACACGGAAAATTTTAATTTGACGCCCACAATGGTTGAAGAGGGGACATCAACAGAGTGGCAACATTAAACGTCGAACAGTGTGAGTTGAGTGACACTCAGTACGGGGTTTGCCGCCTGGCAGCATAATCATCTTTTAACGCAACATAGATTTCAGCTGGTTTGAGGCGACGACCTCAACAAGTATTAAGAACCATGGGTTATGTTGCACATGATGGTGGCGATAGCTGACGTCAAATCCTTGCAGTTGTTAGTTGATAGAATGTGGCGTCCATTCAGCAAAGCTGGGGTTCTACGATTCTCTGTTTCGCTGAATTCCACGTCGTTTCTCACTAGCCAGTGATCCCGTCGAATAGCAAATTACTCATAAGACGATGTGGTTTATTGCAGCTTTTCTTGTCTTCAACATACGGAAATCGATCACTTCATGCATAAAATCAGTTTCCGCGAGAGTGCAAAAGGAGTCTGTGTAAGAGAGACGTCAATCACAAGAGGGCTTGGCGTGTGTATTAAACAGCATAGGTGTGAAACATTTGTCTGTTCAGATATTTATTAAGTTATCCGATATGGGTGACACTACTTTCGATTAACCAATTACTGATGTAACTGGTTGCGTACTTTTCTAACTATCCGATTTTAACCAAATAAACAAAACGTCTACTCTCGAGTTGCTCAGTGATGACTGAACCAACTTGTCATTGTTTCATCGTGGCCATTTTGGGTGTTCTTCGTGGAGGCTTTGATATATATTTGGTGTTGACCGTACCAGACAGTGATCACCCAGATGAGCAACAAGGTTACCTGTTTTTTGCACCCTCCTTCTAGTCTTCAGGTCAAGCAAAATATAATGTTGATGGACTATCAGTCACCTTAATTCGCACTTCAAGTTGCACCAAAAATTTGGGAATACAGAGTGTGATAAGCTTCCGATCCAGGTTCAGACCAAAGCACGGGAATGACCCGGTTACGGGTTGGTAATGAGCTCATCAAGAAATCCAGTCTACGAACTTTCTCCAAATGTCAGTACTATCCATTGTTGTTCATAGTGTGGAACAAAATGAACAGAAGATTGATTGAGATTTCTTAGTTCGGCGAAATTTACCACGTCTTTTAAAGATAGATTGTCGGCGAACAGTAAGATCATAGATTGGTATAAACTTCGCTGTAGCGTCAGAACACTGAGTCCTCACCACCACTTAAAAAAAAAGAATTGGAACCATTTTTAACGAAAGTGACATGTAATACATAGTGTGTATATGACGATCAGAATTCGTCGAAAGCATACGATCAACTTTGTGATTGTTGCTATTTACCAGGTGCGTGAACCCCATAAACCAGATGAGTGGCAACATCCACAAAAATCGATCGTGTGCTTTTAACAAATTTTGACCACTATCCACATATTATTTATCTCATCAGACCTTATGAAATTACAGTAGCATCTATGTGCTTGAGATAGACTGGGTTTTTATACAATCCCAGTTAGTTCTGTTAATGTCAGCACTGATTTACGGACTCCGTCGAGTTTGAGACAAACTACACAACTAACCTGCAAATTAGCTGGAATCCAAGAAGTTGATAGCTATGAGTTCGTGGTCCTTACAAGAAGGATAGGTTACCCCAGTTGGAACCACACTAAACACAAAATTGCTGATTACTCGTCTTTAACAGCAAAAACATATTGGATAGACTTTTCACCTATTCGAAAAATGCAAACGATGGAGACCTGATTTTTTTCAATTCACATTCATCGCCTATTCACTTTGTTGGTGACTTATTTGGTTGAAATTCACTAGACAGTGTTTTAACTCCGTCTAAAGCTCATGGGTCATCCACGTAACCTCTTCAAAGTTATCAAGTTTGGTAAACATAGTAACCATCAACTGCTTACTAGACAAGTGCGATTGCATAAGTAGAGGGTTAACTGTAAGCGAATTGTTGTGAAACCTCACTATTGTCTACAGCTTTGTGTTAATACTGCGAATTAGTCATAATTCAGTCTCCTACGCTTCCTAATATGCATTTCATTGTACTCCAAGCTGTTTCCAATGCACTAATACATCAATTACAAAATAATTCGTAAAGCGGGCAGACTCCGCGTAAGTTTTATATTACTGTGGCATATCCCACATTCATTACCGAAATGTATCATGTGTTGGGTCAACCGTTGACTTACTCACCCTGTCCAGTTGGGGAGCGTGTGAACATTGCGGGCTGAAGTTGAACTATGTCTGGTGCGCCGGGGTTTGTTGGAAATCCACTGTATAGAAGAATCTCTGGCTGTATGAAGGTCCAGTGTTTGTAAACAATTTGATTCGGCAAATATTGACAAGACAAAACCTGAATATCAAATTAAAACGTAGCAATTTTTCGTGATAATAAAATTACCCAAAATAAGGAGTTTTTATTTTCCTGAACGATTTTGCTCAATTTTCTTTTGGGTTTAAACCAGCTATGTGTAATTTTCAAGTTAAACATCACTCACATTTGATCGCAGGCTTTGCATTCAGACGAACTTTCCAATCAACCTCTTTGTAATTTGCACACTTTATTGTAGCCCCACTGACCGCTATTTTGTGTTCTAGGGAACAAACGTCTGGATTGCTGCTTTAATTTTGATATTCGTGGATTCAGTTACCGGGTATACCTGATGCTGATGTGATCCTACAAGATCAAAGCGACTGTCCACCGCTCGGTTAGATGTCGCCAAAGTTGGCCGTTTACGAAAAGTTCTTAATTAGGTGCAAACAGTAGTGTATTTCCTTTATAAAATTTGAAACTCACTTGCATTCAATCCCAACTATCGCATTCAATTGAGTTTTCTAATAAGCTTATTTCAAAATAAAGCACTGAACTTGGGATTCGCCCCCAGTAGGGATGGTCAGTAATGAGCAACCTTACTAAGACAATCACCTGAACTGTTACCCAATTTACATGAGTCAATCGGGCTGATCAGTGTCACCGACTTCTAATTGAGCACTCTAGTAAACACTCAACCACCTTTACTTGTAAATGATGCGTAGCTAGTGGCTAACTGTGAGTTAAATGCTGTTCAACAAGTTTGCTGATCCCCGTGGTTTCAACTGGATCTGAGGCCCAAACCCTGAGGTCATCGATTGAGTTTACAGGTCATTTATCGTGTTTTCTCTTGAAGCACTCGTGCACTCTAAGCATTACAGTCAAGCAGAAGTGGTTCATACTTTGCGTACGGTAACTTACTAAAGTCTAATATGAGGTTAGTTCTAGAGTGGTCCATACGTCTGCCTTATGATTGGAGCTCGGATCCCGGTCAAAGTGAGAATATACACGGCCAATGAGCCAACACAGAGATACAATCCGAGTCTAGTAGTTCTTCGAAGAGGGGAGGACTAGAAATAGGTTAACAAGTTTCGAGAACATTCGTTTACTAGGTTTGTTTCGTTGGTCATTTTACACTGAGAAGATGACTTACATTAATTAACATGACAGTTTCTGACCAAAACATGTTCACAAAATTATCTTACGTATAGGTTTGTACAGCTTACTGAAGAAGCGGCAAAATGAACCAGCGCATCTTTCAAGCTCGTAGACGTTAATCAAATTGTGTTTGACTTAAACTGTCCCATTAACTCAGGCTGATTTTGAAAGTGAACTAACTTAATGATTGAGAATATACTTACAATTTGTATGGTTTTTATGACCCATAAACTCCATGAAAGTTTTTGGGTTACAAAAAATAGGTTTCGTTTGAAGAAGTTTCAAACAGATGCTCTACGTTGACAGACGTAGTGTCCATTGTGTTGGACTGTGGATAAATAAATCTGTCCTAAGCTAACTCTTTTTTGTATGATTGTTTTGCCCACAACTAAAGTGATTCACAAGTTTATCAAGTGATTTAGGTCTCACACAGCATCAAAGGCTTGGATGATCTGTTAATAGGAGTTGATGACAGCTTTTGAATCGTCTCTAACCACTCAAGATAATTCGCTCACTGATGCTTAACCTACAATCCCAATAACACTGTTTCGGACGGCTGAATTAATAAAACAGTCCTCCAGGTCCAAGAAAGCGTCAGAAGAGGCAATCGAGGCGATCGGAACTTGTATGGTACTACTGACAAAATTACGATAAAAGTGTCATCTAATATTAAACATGAATTAACCGGATACTCCGATTGTCTAACAGAGAAAGGCTTTCAAATTGGTGCACCCAAGAACAGGTCCGCAAGTGAACCCTAGCCAACGGGAAATGAGTTCATTCAAACAATCAGGTACCGATGAAGGCAAAAACATGTCAGGTTATACCAAGCAAAAGTTGTAACAGATAGGCAATCATAATTATAAGAAGGAAAAAGGGAACAAACATTCTGTGTGTACTGTCATTGTGCAGACTCAATCACAATGGTTCGTCGCACACAGCAAAATGTAATATAGGGAAAACATTAGGATTGACTTTACACAAACAGCTCAGTCACCCTACAACGACTGCAAGATCTGACATCGTACCAAGCATAGAACGGCAAACGTACCAAACGAACAATTTTAACAGTAGCTTTTTGTCAAGATAGACATATCACGCATATCATTGGCTAGAAGCGATATATTCAAGGCAGATAGCTGCAATTCACGGCAAGTGTGCACCCAGTTCGTGCCGTATTTCTAACATTGATTCCACAGAACTTTTCACTTTGCTGCTAAGATGAAAAGAACACCGGACTTCAGTACCACTAGCTCAAACTTGTAATTGAATATACATTTCTGTAGCTATCTCTCGTCGACTAAATAACCGAGCAACACCGCAGTTATTCCAATTTAGTTGTGTGATTAAATCGCTGTCAAGACGAAGCTGCCAATGCCACTGATGGTCAGCTGCCTCAAGGAACCAATGAAATATGTTTTGCAGAGTAAGAAATGATGGCGTTCATATATGAGAACCCAGTATTGTAATCCATTTGTCATCACATATTGCTACAGTCGGGAATGGCATTTTGGAAGAGACAATATAACCCAGCCGTAGCTTGTTCGTAAGTCTAAGCCCAGTTAGTCGATCGATATGCCCGCCTTCATCCAAGTATTTTTTCATGCGAACCCTCCTCTAAGTAGGGTGGATGAACTCGATTGCACAGTTGAATCTGAGTCTGATTTGGTCTTCCTGTGAGGTTAACGTGTGTTTGAAAATCATATGTTCCATTTTGGAACTGTTTTTGTCACCAAGTAATACGGAAATCGCAATTTATGGGGTGTAATAGGAACCAGAAAGAGAGTAAAGGATTCATTATAACTATGGAGCACTTGGGCTAGACAATCACGCGTGTCATTTATATCATGTGGAAAACTGAGTAGCACTGACAACACTGCTCAATCTTCGTGCCTGTGCCAAGCAAACTTAATACTGAGATGTTATCTGCATTCTACACCGTAACCTGACCGGAGTTGAGTTGTTTAATCAATACATATACATACACATATATGTATATATACACTTCGATAAATGACCACCATTGGTGGTTAAGTAGAACATGATCTTGAAAGCCATTGGAATGCTGTGGTGAACATAATTCAGCTGGTGAATTTCAAAGGCGATAGTGAGTAACAGAGAAGCCCGCCGCCTTAGATGAAACAATTTGAAAGAAACGGGACTTTTGTATAAGGATATCCGTTGACGTTGTTCGAAGGTCTAAGGCAAGGTCAAATCCACTTTCAGATGGAGTCAACAAAATAGCAAACGGTGGGCTTGGATACGGGACAATGTGTATTATGCAATCAGGTGAAGGTTCGGGTTGTTTGAACTGCAGGATCGAGGTCTGTCACCTGGTCCAATAATGAAAGGTTCCGTGTTTGAGGGACAAGAATCTTTCCGTTACTCTTGAACATCCTCTTGTTCAAGGTGATGATATACTCACACATTCGTGAAAACTGTCCGGAGAAGTTGAAGTTGTAAAACTGAACAGAAATGACTCCAAAAACTACTAATGTAGTGTCTTATAATCTTCATTGTCGTCCTCTGTTACCGGAATAAATAGTTGACTGTTACAAAACGATACCTTTGAAGCCAGTGAAGCACAGAAGTAGATCATTTCATTGATAAACCTGCCATCCATATGAAGCCCCATTGAAGTATCAGGGGCTACTCTGATAACTAAATGATTTAGAGTGGGCTACTGTATGGTATCAGTAACCACAAGAAGACGGTAAGGTGGCTCGAATCAGCAACTCCATCTTTTGCCTCAAAGTAACAGCCGACAGTGTGACACAAAGAACCGGTGGGTTAACCAACCCACATTCCAGTTAATCAAGCTACTGAAACCATCATCTATTTTCTCAAGAAAGATGATAAGCATTTCGATTCAGAATACTGCATCCTTTTTGCTTGTAGGGGGCAATGCTTGACCATGTGTGTAACAAATACTGGTCTGTCCTAGGAAAACAACCCCACAGTCACTTTGGTTGAAAAAGACTTCGCTTGCCATTCCCAAAATCTTACCTGGGCTAAAAGTGTTTTATTTGTCTGAAGCATCTTCAGTTTGTCCTGGGGAATCTTGTTCCATGCATCATCAGTAACCAGAAAGTACGTCGCATACAAGGCCTTGTCTCCATATCGCTGATCGTTGAACGGTGTGTATTTTGGATCACTTCCAACGGTCATCCAAAATTCCGCAGTTTTTCTGGTGGGAACAAAAACGGCAGTGTTGTACCCATTTTGACAAACCTGTTGAGTAGAGCTATCCATATGAAGCAGTGGTCATAAACCTTCTCGGATCAACATAACCGTCTAAATTTTAACTTAATTACTTAACTGTGTTTGCTGTGCTAACGAACAGTCCGAAAGTTGTAAACATCAGATCAACCTTCCCCTATTCTGCTTTATACTTGGCTGAGTCTGCTTCATCTTTGGAGGGAGATGATTTCACTAAACGTACGTGTGCCATTTATGAGGCCAAGGTACCGTTCTGCTCTCATTCTCACTATGAGAATTTGCAGCGAAGTATAATTTCGTGCTAACACTTTCCCTCACTCATCCATTTGTCGTATGGAAGAAGGATGGTTACAGTTTTCATATCTAAGCCTTACCGTCACTGTGGTCGAAAATAAGGTTTATTTCTACCAAAGAAAAATGAGTAATTCATTACTGTGACTTCCTCATCAATCTAAATAACTATTAAGTTTTACAGGAATGCCCAGCTATACTGAATGTTTCACCATAATATTTTCTGGATACAAATGTATAGAGTTTTCAGCACATAATCGACTAAGATACGAACCCGACTTGAAATGAAAGCTAACTTGGTACGCTCGACCCTTAAATTGTATTTTAATCCCCGAGCGTTTTCGGTCCTTTTCAAAACGCAGCTGAATAATTTATGCTCCATCCACCACTGGATGAGAATTTCGATCTGATGCTTTAACACATTCACATAAATAAAAATCAAGCCATTTCAAAGTGTAGTTTGACGATCATGGCTAACACGAAATGAAACCTTTTCGATCCGCTTACTTCAAGTCATTCTGTGCGACCAGATAATCCACAAACGGCACATTTATGGACGGAGTATAGAGCACGTGGTTGATCACGTGCACCATCCCGTTCGTGGCTTGTATGTCCGGAGTGACGAAACCGGCCCGATTGATCAAATACTTGGGTTGATTCGCTACCTATGGTTAAAGAGAGATAACGAATAGTTACAATAAAACGTATTTTTATTCCCATTTTTAGCACACTTTACTCATGTGTAACCACCCACAGGCATGCAACAAATTGTCTACTTGTCGATGGCATCTACTTTGGGAGAATGTAATCTATTGGTGTTGTGTACGTAATTTACGTGCATGTCAATGATACTGGACAGTCAAAATTGATAACCAACATGCCTCAATAGCGTTTCGAGTCGTCCCCAGGAAAAGCTGTAGATATTAATTGATGGTTCGCATGCGCAATACTTGTGTTGCTTGGTTGACGTGATTAAGGCACGGCAACAGCAATGCTGAGTTGCGCTTTTAACGTGTGCTCTGGAATTAAACGGTGATCAATCTTCCAGTCGCTCACATCGTAACTTTAAATCCCCACACTTTCTCCATTTCTTCAACCATTCTAACAGAAGTATAAATCTTTCTTGGGTTTTAGATAGTCCACGTGGAATAGGCCTACCATATGTTCGTCAGGCCAGAATAAGTAGGTGTGCTTATTTGCCACACGGAGATATTCCAAATAAGTCGTTCCATTAACGCAGTGGAAACCAAATAACGTCATCCTACATTGAATGACAAGAAAAGAACTAATGATTTCAGGCCTATTCATACAACGGTAAGACAGGCACCTCGGGTACGACGCAATTTACTCATCTAAAGCAAAGCTGACTGATCATGCGCGTATGCCCTCCAGTAATATGACTAAAGCCCCGGCAATGTATGCATTCTTGGGTTGCTCATCGTGAACTGTTGCTCACTTTGACACGTGTGTTTTGACTGGGGCTTGGCGAGTACACTTTTCCCATCTAATTCAGCCGCGCTTTATGGCTTTGTCTGCGCCTGCTCTGAGTTCTGCTGTTTGCTTCGAACACGGTCGGTAGCTGCTGATCAGTCAGTTCAGATACACTGAACTCTAAAACTGTGCATACACTAAAAACACACACGGTCGTTCAGCTGGGAACATATTGGAAACGTGCTACGTGTTAATTAGCTTTCAAATTCTAGAACTAAATTTTTTGAATAGCCCCTTCAGGAGTTTATTCCTCGTTGGGGTATGTCTCACCTATTCCGAATTTAGCACCTTTGGGAGGAGCAGAAGCGGTCTCGTGAGGATCCGCTTGATTTATCTTGGGGTTTTACCGTTTGTTGCCACGCACTTCTGAGATACTGTATAAGTTCACATGAGAAACGTTTAGGAACTGTCTAGATTCCCACAGTTTTTTATTTGGAGGAGTATGGTCTTTGCAGAACTTAATGGAGATGGATTCCTAAGAGGTTAGAATGTTTCAAGGATGGCCAATTTCAAATGGAATGTCTCAAGAAATTCAGCATGGCTGATGGTTATTATGAGTATGTGGAGGCATGCCGACATTAAAGTAGTTTGGAGGATTAGGTCACTTATCAAAATGTCACGTTGGACGATCATGAGTGTAATTGCATGTTTTAAATCAGCGCCTAATGAGAAAATTAGTTTTGTTGGTGAGAGAAAAGTGTGAAGACTATAAAATTAACCATAGTAGAACTGAAAGGAGCCCTAGTCGTCTGAAACATCGAAAAAAATTTATGGAGCGAAGGGACTCATGCTCAACAAGATGAGAGAAAATATCACAAATAATGAAGAATGTAGTTGCTGCTGGCAGTCCTAGAATATGCTACAACTTTGGTGCATTTTGTTCAGCCTTTTGGATCAGTACAGAACTAGTGTCTATTGTAAACTGCAACTGAAAACTGCGGACCACAGTGAAACTTCATTAGCTCGGGAGCACGTTACTCAATCTTTTGCGGAGTGAGCACAATCGGGAGATTGAATGTTTCGAAAGACTGGATGACGGGACGCTTAGGACGTCTGGAAGAAGAAGATATGGAGTAACTTTGACGGAAGTGTATTAAGGAAGTAGGGCTTGAACGTTCCTCATTCGCTGCGAGGAGAAATCCACGGTCCAACTACGACCCAACATACAACAGTTTGTGAAGAAAAAACCAGTGGTTGTTCAGACATCTGATATTTATAGCTTCTTCGTCGTCTGCTTTCCAATCTTCAGGTCACGATTGTACTTCAACCACGATCTTCCGTTTACTGTGTGCCAAAGAAACGTGAGGCCATCCAACTTTTGTTAATCTGACCATTGATCTTTTTCGCTGAACAACGAAAGTGTTGTCAGCATAACAGCTGAAAGTTCACGTCTCTGAACTGGCTTCCTCTTCACATCACACGGGAGCTTACTGAACCTGAGCTAGGAATGGAGTTCAATTACTTTTAGTTGAAAGAGACAGTTCATCTTCTTTTGGTGGCCACCGTATACATTGTTCACATGGGCAATCGAAATGTACCGTAAAACAAAAACGTGTTTCAAACCGAACAACACACACGTCTGATTGTACATTTCGCATGCACGTGAAATATTCTGCCGATCCCTTTCGCAAGGAATAACTAGACTTGTATTTCGTTTTTGTTGGAGTTTGTTGATGGTACGTATCCTTACCACGGCCACAATTTGAACTCCGGGCAGGTTCGCTTGAGGTAGCCATAATGACCACTGAGTCACTGTCTTCCCACATTGAGCTTTTGCCTCTGTTTCCTTGGTGCACGAGTCCTGAAGCAGCGTGGTCGAAAAAGCGATCGATTTATGCCCACAAGTTAAGCCGCTTGAGAATGTTCTCACAGTGGGCGTTAGAGTGAATCCATTCGGTCTTCCTGTTAAGGAGCAAAGGTTTTGGTGCCAGTCGCTGTGACACATATCTGACTGATCAACCTGCCTACTGTGGAGTAAGTCGGTTTTAATGTCTCTTACAAAAGTCGAACAGCTTAGTTACAACGTCAGTGGATAACTGGGCAGGCACGACAAACCCGGCTTTAGTGACCAACAAAAAGCATGTTAGTAATACGTCACCTACCGGTCGAATCGTTCTGATTTTCGCTACGTAGTCGTAACCCTAAACGGCCAGCCATGAATGGAGCGGTGTTAATAAGGGAACACTGATCTACTTTGCATGCATAGAAAACGCAAACGGTTTTCCTAACCAGGAATTAATTGTCTCAGTGGTGTACTGGAAATTGTCATCTCGGCTGTTTGATTCACATGTTGTAAATATACGCAATTGGCGTAAGGCTTGCTAAATTTACAGTCCCAACAAGTCAGAGCGAAATAAGCTGCTGACAAATTACGACAAATCTGTTTGTATATTATGTACAGTTTTTGACTTTCTGATTTTGATATTCGGTTGATTTGGCATCGTTCCATACAGTACATGAGGCATTAATCTATCACATATGGCATCACCTGGGCTACGGTAGACATGTTTCGATGAAGGAAAAACAATGGCAGTAACATTTATTTTTCAAGAGAACCTCGATATCAGAATGAAGCCACCTGAATACTACTAAGGAAATCAATACCACGAGTTCGTACTATTCCAAATCATTTTTTATCTGCGTAAGTTCGTAATATACCTGCAAAAATCCAACGGACAGCTGCTTATGCAACCGACCAAACAACAGAGACCACAGGAACAAATTTACTCAACCAACAAAACTCGTGTCGGTCCATTTTGCTGAATCTGTCGTGTAGTGATGAATCTAAAGAATTTTGCAATGCGCGTCAGCTAGTTCTGATCCCAACTTCGAACGGAAATATTTGCTGCTTTGTCACGTTTCAGTTCGATTTGTAAATCGGCTTATTCTTATTAGGCACTTTGCAGCTGCGTAACGAAAGGAATTTAATGAGGACCCACAATGGGCTCAAAAGATTATCATAAACGCACGGCTACTCATGAGTAGCAAAAACGCAACGGAAAAATTACAGTGGTGACCTCTTAACTCCATGCAGGTTTTTTTAAATGAAAAAAATCCAAGTGCGTATATCACCGGCTTCGATACGATTCAACCAACTTAAGTACTGTGCGTGCCGTTTTGTTCATCTGGTCTACGTCCTCTCGCTGAAGGTCAAGAAAGTTCAGACCTGAATCCCTATAGTCATCCATCTCGTCGTGGTTTATCGTGTACGTCGAATGGACAACTAATTTGTTGGGTTTGTTGGATTTTAATTTATCAAAGCAATCACTGGCTACTTAAGCTACTGCGTCCAAATATGAGAGTTGACAGTACTTTCCGCATGACTGCCAAAGTCAACTGGCACGACATTTAATGTATATTGTTATGTAATCTTAATCGCTTCCTAGATTAAATGTACAGTTTTGTACTTGGGAATATGCATGCCAGTTAAACATAATTAATGTAACCAAGGTTCCAATAGAGAAGTTGCACAAAACACAAGTGGATATCTTGCTACATGAAAATAGTTTTGATCTACAAATAAAGTAATCAAATTACTAATCGACTGAACTTTCCTTAGTAAACTTCGCATATGAAGAAAAATTGCAGAGGCTACTTGTTTGATAATTCACATTGATAAATAGGATAGGTTACGAAATACGAGTTTGTGTCAACAACACACTGATACCACGGTGTCCGACATTCAGGAATAGCATAAAGTTGTTACCATTTGTAACATCTTGTGTGTCCAGAAAGTACACACAATTTGAACAAAACAAGAACAGGCAACAGCGGTTTACAACTTGCTTGCTACCTGGTCCCGTATGTCTGAATCCAATTAGCTGGCAGCCATCTTCGACTGTATTTGTGTGAACAGAAAGTTTTTCATTCAGCCGCTAAATTCGAGACCCGTTGTTGTTCGAGCTAGAAAGGAGCGTACGTCTTTGACACATCCATGACTAGAAATCTGACCATAACTTCATCAGACAACCAAGCTGCCCCTTGTACCATCGATCCTGCATTTCGCGTGGGTGAACTACTGTATGCGAACGCTCAGTCACATTCGATCATAAGTAATGCTTGGGTTGCTTAGTCGCTTCGAGCTACTGTTCCGTTGAATTAAATCGATGAACCTGCGACCATCATTTCTTCCCATTTTGCGGTCGTAGTAGCAAATGTTTACTGGTAGATAGTCGAGAATTTTGGCCTTCAAAAATTAACATCACTCACAAATGATCATGGCTACCGCATTCTCACTAACTTTTCAGCCATCTACTTCTGAAAAGAAGCACCAGATTCGAGATGCTCTCTTGTTAGAGTTCGTGGGTAGTACATATCATCTTGAGACAATAGAGTTATCTCAACAGTACTCACAAATGACTGACTGAACTTTCACATATGAAACGTTAGCAGTGCTCAGCTTGAAATCAGTGACGCAGTGGCCCGAACGGTTGTCTAGTGGAAGTTTGACAGGAGTTCTAGGCCAAGCCGTTGAAACTTTAGGCACTGGTGACAAGCTCTAACAAGAGCGGAACACGAATCCACTGCTACGATTTGATGTGAGAGCTGCTCAATTTGTATGAAATGCAATCCTCTACTACTCACGGACAATCCAAATGCGTGTGTTTGCTTAGGCTATCTTCATGTACTGTACAGTGCTGGTTTCAACTGGAATTTGGTTGATTAGCTCTCTGGCTGCAAATCACTACTAAGTTTGATATTCATACCTTGGCATGTGTGATTGGCTGTTGTATGCCGACTAAATGAGCTTGTCTAGTTCGGATGCCTTGCAGGAATTTGTTAGCCTAGGTACTGAAAAGCAGCAACTTGATTGGCCATCTTTTGAATTATATACATCCACGTTATACATGGTTATGAGGGGTGATACAAAGGACTCACTAGTTTAGACATTAGTCCCCACAACCAGACAGTTTTGTGAGAAACAACCCAACCGTCTCCAAATTAACTGGCAAATCTAGCCAGCATACACCGAACGTTTTAGAAACCACACACATTTTTGTTAGCAATGCATTGTCCTTGTAGTTGATGTTCCGAACTATGACGCTGCACTTTGGTAGGCTTACTTAACTGTTCACTATATTTTATCCCAAACTATCCCACAAACTATTCTATGTCGCCAACGTTGAGGCAGTCCGTTATTTTACGTTCCAAACACTTTCAGTTATGCTGAAATGATACTGCTCGTTGTATATGGTCAGGCTATTGTTCAAGTTTATAGGTACTTGGATATTCCTTTCGTAAGATCAGCACGCTGATCCAGTTGTACATTACTACTTAACCAGTGAGTACACACTCACATGAGTGTGTTACGATTAATGTTAATTGACAAGGGTCAACTGATAAACCAGATGTGTTGTCATCCTTTGTAGTCATCATAAGTTCATTGTCTTTCTTCCGTTCGAGGGATCTCCAGTCACGGAACAGCTTTCATGTGCGATTGCCACTTCTGATTGGCGCTATAAGGCATCGTGGCACCCCACCTTGAACGTGACATCAGAGACACTGTACTCAGACAGTGATTCAGAATTTACAACACAATCATGCACCGTAAGACGGCAGGTGGAGATGACGGATTCAGCTACCAAAAGTTAATCACGTGATAGATAGGTGTGCTGCCTTTTAGTCTTTCCAAGAAATGATAAAAGTTTAATCACAGCTGTTTAATCAAAACGAACATATTTCGACGTTTACTGTTTATTGCACCTGGTGAGTTGACTGAGTCATTTGTCAGGAGTGGGCGACAGACACACTGTGATTGTGCTACTGAACTAGTGCACTGTAGGTATACTCTAGCGGGTAAATTATCATACTTGGTTGATAAACGATTGAAGGTTTCACGAACCATAGTGGGATGTTTAGTGCTACACTGTTTTGCTACCATTGATGAGCGTCGGTGGATAACCAACCTTCTTCACCGACAAATTCACGGAGACTACAAACTTGACCGTGTGAGATCAATACAGAGTTGACTAGTTGTAACGTTGGAGAAAACCTCATTGTGCTCTACAGTTCTAGAATCATGATCACTTAAATGTTGAAAGTAAACCTTCCAAACCTCGGTTACCTATTACCATAATTTGTCTGCTGTAAAACGCAGCGATGGTTTGTATATCGACCACGCTCTTTGTGGAGTTGTTTACAAACGACTGGATGGAAAGTACCGGTTGTGACATTCGACACGATTTATAGCTTCAGAGCAAACTGCAATATGTAAGTTCAAAGGTACATGATCTAAAATTGAAAAATGTGAGTCGAACAGTGCAACTTTGAAAACAAACGTTATGATAGAAATAGACTTCCTCAAAATAGGTGTGGTCACTTGTAAGACACCACCTTGTAGTGATGTTCGAATCCGGGCATTTTATGAAAAGCATAAGATCTGAAAATGAGAGCCTAGCAGGACATATAGGTCAACGTAATAAATAATCTGCGTGGACTGGTAGACCGGTTGTTGTCAGATTACAGGTGGTCAGCACGAATTACACAAAACAACTAACCTTAGTCTGGAAGGCGTAACGGGTGTTCAAATATGCGAGGGTGTTCTGACGACCAGATCCGAAACCGTTGTCAATCAGGTTCAACGAAATGCCAGACTGAACCCATTCAGCGGCGGTTAACCGTTTTGAATCTAATTTTGCGTGTATCAGGTGAGCCCCATTAAAAGTGTGACCACATTTAAACAAATAATCAAATGGCGTAAGTAATTATGCATTACGTCCATTTCAATAGATTTACATAAATGAATCGTTCCCAAACTTGATAAGCATACGTTGGAAACCACCAGTATCAGTCATGTTTATTGTGAGGTTGCTGGTGCTGTGATCAGCAGGCTAATGTCACAAACACTAGGGTTAGAGTTCACACTCTGATCTGGACAGTGATATGCACTACTTTTAAGCTCCCATAAGAGCAAAACTCGAGTCTAATGCCTCCGTTCAAAGCGGGATAGCCGATAGGCTTAGTTGAATGTAAAGAATCTGATCAGTTGCAGGTGAAGCTCAATTTAGAAGTAACTTTAAGTTTTCTCAGACGTTGTAGCGATGCCACAAGTTCAGATCAGTCTCCTGTTATAAGTCGTGTTTTCAGTTAAGTGTATACTCTGAGCAGAAATCTCGATAGGGACTGTCCTTCTCACATATGTTCACTTTGGGAACTGGTGCCAGAAGTAGTTCCGTAGTAACGCTGCCTGTCTATCTATCTATCTATCTATCACAAGGTTTCGTTATTTCACATATCCAGATTTCGGTAACCTAACACTGGTAGTGCCCAAATGATCTACCATAGCGTGAGTGCACCATTCCGGAACGTTAACTTGAATAAAAGCAGCTTTTGGTTGGAAATAAATTTAGACATAATGAGGTGAAGTCAGATAGTGTGAACTTAATGACAGATCTGGCATCATCATCAACCGCCAACGGTTGATAATCTTCAGCCTCTGAGCCGATTTAAATGTTATGTAATGCATAACTAACGGTCGTTTCGGCTTGCAGAGGCAATATTGTTCTGTCTTTACTGACACTGTCGTTGTTTGGGATGAAATTTTATGGGACGTCGACTGAGGTAGGAGTTAGTAATGACGATCATTTCCTCTAGGGATATGCTACCACCTAGTTGAACAGCTCAGAATTCGTCAAACATTCGTCTGCATAAATAGGCTTGAGTGATGTTCACAAACAGAGGTCGGGCTAGCGTTACGTCGTGTTGCTAAGCTCACCACTCTCCATAAGCATCCTTCATCTCATACCCTTTATCCAGTGGTGGACAGTGAATTGTGTCATCCTACGGAGGCGGAAGTTTGCAGTAAGTCAGCTGGTGTTGTTATTCAACCTAGATGACGCCCATTACAGTGGCGAAACTCTCCACTGAAACCCCGGCCCCATACATTTTATTCGCTGAAATCACGAATACCCGAGATACATCAACTTCCATTCTCGGTGACTAAGGCCCTGTAGATAGTTCTTGATCGAGGAGGTTGTTTTGCGAAAGTCATTCAGGCAGATGTGTACTTTCAAATATCCGGTGTGGGTGATTCCAGTTTATCCACAACTACCAAGATTACAAAGATACTTTTCATCAAAACCAGTTGCCTTCGCGTGTAAACAGAGCAGAGAGATGTAACACCGTAATTAAGAGTGCTCAATACCAGGGATTCGTCATCTACACTGACTTCCGAAGACAGGATTCGGGCAGCGCAAAAAGTCTCCAACAGATATCTCCACCATCAGACCTTTTTAGTCTTCCATTTTTGGGTCGGTCAGTCACTGTGATGCTTTTCTCTCAATGCCTAAAAATATCAGAGGACCCTTGAATCGCCTGTGCATGGAGAATGCCAAACGAAAGTAGTTTCCCTAATATCAGTGAACCTTAAATCAGATGTTAGCGCTTCTGGGTGTTGATATGATTCGACCAATCATGTGAGCTTAGGTTAACTTCGAATGTTTCCACTTACGGCACTGCTGCGGTAATCTGTCATCACCAGTTGCCCCTTTGTTTAAAGGACATTCGGATCGATAGCAGCACAATACGTATTCATCAGCCTTTTACCAAATTGGATTTTTCTTCGATGATTGAACGAGTGGAAATCAAACCTGAGGCGTAAAAAACTACAGAGTGCTCAGTTATGTGGGTCTTAACTAGCGACTCATGCAACTATGACTGCACCTGTTGGCGTGTTATCGAACAAAAGTGTAGCGCTCGTTCTCTACTTCTGTAGTGTTTTGACTGGACTGGTTAGGACAATCGATCAATAAATGCGTTATTTTGAGGACTAGTGATTCCAGTTTCATGGGGTATGCATAGACCTGAAAGTTTGTTTTTTTCAATCACGTTTGTTCCCACTGCGTTTACTATTGTTCAATTATTGGGTTTTACTGTGAAAGAGACGTCACATCTTGTGCTCTAACACAATCCCTGAGCAAAACTTGAATAGGTTATTCTTGTGAATTTCTTACTACCGTCTATGCTGTCTACATACTTTGATCTCAGATTCGTCCAACCTTTAGTACAAGTTCGTCTCAAGGCAGCCCTAAGGTATATTCACCCTAATTTACCCGTCTTCAAGTTCCACGCTTTTTGTAGAAGTTTAATTTGTGGGACGCTTACCTCCTCAGATAGACCAGCCCATAGGTAATCGCCAGTGGACCATCACGTCTACTTAACTTCGATAGACCAATGCCTCATTGTCGTTATCGAATGGGTTTGGCAACCTTGTAAAATCTTATAGTTTTTTAGATACCCTTTGTCAGCAAGACTGTCATGACCAGACTACATCAGAGGTTTACTGACTTCATGTCTAATAACAACTTGAAACAAGCAAACTGGAAGGAGTTACCTGGTAAAGAGCAAGGAGTTATTCTTTTTTGCAAAAAAGAGGATCGAGAGAACAATTAACTCGAAAGGGCACATAACCTGGCAACTAGACTACCCATCTTAGTAGAGTGGACGGTAATGTGAAAAATCCGGAAAATAACATGCACGCAGTTTCCAGTTGAGATACCGGGTTCCCTACGTTTGTAAATCAATGAGCCACTGGAAGTCGACCTCCTCAGTGACTACAAGCTAGGTGTTGGTTAACTGACTCTTTCTAACTTAGTCTCCTCTACACAACCCACATCAGGAAGTTGGACTCAGTTGGCAGATCACAAAATTGTTATTGCTTGGAAGTGTGCGAGACACTTTTCCTGGCTGTTTCACACCTGGAACGTAATTGAGTTACCTTTTAAAATATGACCATAAATGACCATTGTTCGTTTGGCCGGAACCAGATTTTGCCAGTCCAGTGTTTGGGCCATTGCATCCACCGCAGCATTGTCCGGGACAAACACAGTCAGACATTGCACTGCTCCTGAACAGTCCGCGGTAACAAATACGTCTCGCATCATCGCACTGTCAATCATGTCTGCGAACTGGAAGAAGTTACAGAGTGCTGATATTTTTCAATGATGTGATCAGACTTGTGAATTTTGTATACATACATTACAGACAAACAACAAATACAACTAGCAGGTTCTTATATTCCTGTTAAACTTTGGCAAGTTACAGATGAACTGATCTGTTGTGATTTAACTAACCTGCATTTAATCACAACTTTCGTTTTGGACAGGAGTTAGTAGAAGGAGGGACCGGCTATGTGCAGAGATGTGATAGAACAATCTGTTTACTAATCGAAAATGGTGGTAGCGAGGATTTCTGGTGTGTTCAGTGAGCCATTTTTACAGTGACGGCAAATCTGCAACGAATCAGCATGCTGTGGGTCATAAACCACGAAACACGGAATAGGGAGGTACAGGCGTTAAATTAGTTCTTCGTCTCCCAGAGGTTCACACAGTAGCTAATCGCGTCAGCTGCTGACCAGTCGTTTTCGATTTGAATGCGTTGCGGGAACACGGTTTGAAAAATGTCTCTCAGCTCGTATGAACAAATCATACTATACTTTTTGACCAAAGTGTTCTTTACTTTACGGTAGGAAAAATCCACTCTGTTGTGTCAATCCCTCAAACTGTGAACATTCTGCAGTGCGTACAGAGACATTTACAAATGCAACAAGGTTCTCGTTTCCAGCAGAATTAGTGACACATAGTCTGATTACTGTCAATCCGAGGGAATTTGCGAAGAAAAAAGCTGTACGGTTTTTGAATTGAACAGAGCATTATTTGAGTAATATTGCACATATTTAACACAGTTTAAATAGCAAACCAAAAATCTTCTAACCCTGCCAGATTTTTTAATCAGTTTGATTCAGTGACCACTTATTGCGCGACTACACGTAGAACTGAGTAATCAACAGCATAATCCGAATTACTGTGATATCCTACCACGTGATTGCATGCTGTTCAACCAAGTTGAGGAGGCACTATCATCAGTACTATAGTATTTGTTCCTCGTGAAATTTTACCAGACAGCTCCGAATGTATGTAATCCAGTCATGTTTGCACTAACAGCTCTTCATATTGTGATGAGCAACCCAATCAGTTCGTCAGAATGTGAAGCCTAACAACTATGAGTGATACTCATACTGTAGTAAAACCCTACAGATCATTCATGAATAGACATATAAACTTGTAGTCAGTAAAAAGTGAATTCTGATTAAGAATTCTTCCTCTTAATGCGTTTCCAAACGGCAGAGAATGTGTACAGCATGGCAGTCTGAAGTTGGCAGTTTCCAACAACCTACTTGATTTACCATTTTGAATTCGCTCAGGGCTAAATACCTTCAGCGACTTGAAACTTAAATGTAGGCATGTTGTCAACTCTCCTATCAGAGAGTAAATTACGTTGCACAATATGAGTGTTACGTTTAACTCGCCGTGAATATCATTAATTGTGTCCTCGTCAGCCTACTATTCACACTCTCACCGAGCGTCATCTGTCAGTGTAATCTGTTTTTTTTTACTCTGGAAATAATTTTGTGCCGTTGGACCATGTCGTTTCTCAATACTGACGAGTTTTAACAGGAGCGAAGCTCGAGTTTAGCGCTTCTTTTCCCGTGGAGCTGCCTAAAAAGTCCATGGAAATGCGACAGCTGTGGTCAGTCGTAGATTATGTTCAATTTATACACAAACTAAAATCCCCTCTTACTCAACAGTAATCAAGATACCACTCAATAAGTTAGTGATTTACGGGATTTCAACTTGGACAGTTACCGTATCTTATCTGGAGACGACCGTGTAACCTGATCATTGCTTACAAGCGAAAGTGGTTTAGCGTTCAGATTTGATAATTCAGTCGTGCCTAATGTGGGCTGAATGGTGCAGTGGTCAACGCGGTTGTCTCACGAAAGCGTGGTCTGAGTTCTTGTCCCGGTCGTGGCAAGGATATGCGCTACGGACGAAGTGTGACAGGAACAAAACTCGAGTCTAGTGCTCCTCTTCGAAGGGGTCGACTGGAATGTCTGCAAAAATGAGACAGCTCTGATCAGGTATGCGATCAATTTATAAATCAACCCGACTTCGTGTCAGAACGACAAAAAGAATCTTCATGATCCCAGTAAAAGTGGGATGGCGTTCTGCCCTCCTCAAGGTTCACCAGCTACCAGAAGGCTCTCTATGGGGCCACACTACAGCCCATATTGCACCAGTGAGAATCTACATTAATAAAAGTATGTGCAAGGCATTTGTCCACACGTACAGTCAAATGTACATCCAAAATTCATGTATAAAAGAGAGAAAGCACGGAAGGTGCGCCAGTGGTCACCGATAATATTGGTCTGAGAGGTCAATCAGACCATGGTGGATATCTGAAATAGGTTATGACCACAACAGCAAGACTGTAATTCCCGGCGAGTATATCCGTAAGTGAATTGTATTGTAATTGTCAGACCGAGTGTCCTGCACAGACAACCTTCTACCACGACGATGCGAAGTGTATCTCAGTGTGTCTATCCAGATCAATACACTCCGAGTTACGTTCATAACTTTGATGCTCAACCCATTCTTCACCTATTTGTTAAACTTGGGGCGTGTGCGATTCGTTTGGAATGAAGTCCAACACCATGTAGGTATCACTTAAATAGTTCCAATGACGCCGAGAGGTCAATCAGTTTGACCACAGCATGACTGAAAACAGAGGGCTGCTAACGTCAGAAATTGTTGGTCATCTCTGATAGTGGTTTAGGTGGGTCGACTATGTGCTACACTTACACAAAGCCTATTTTTCACGAAGATTCAGACTTTCATTACGGATCAATCAATTTTCTCCATCTGCTTCTCTACTCTGTTTGGTACCTGCTAACCGTAACGAAAACTGATTGGGTTTTGTCGTTCTGTTCTTTGTACAAATCCATGCAAACTAAATCCTACTTATACCCTAACCATGCCGAATATGTTACGTGGACATTTCTGAGTGGTACCGTGCATGGGATGGGTGATCCTTTGTACATCTGATGAACTAATCATGCCAGTCCTACTGGAAGTTGAGGAAAAACTGGACAACTGATCCATGTGTCTTTTTCAACCAGAGAGGGTTTGGGAGGAAGTTTTGGTCTTGCGTGCAGGAACAGCTAGACTGATCTCTACGTTGACTGCATCACACTCGTTCGACGGTCTGCTGTAATGAGAAAAATCTGATAGTGAGATCTCTTCATTTGATACACACTCTTTTCTGTCTAAAGTAACGTTTAGTAAGCAGTGGGCAATCTTACAGTTTCCCCAGCCATTCAGTAGATTGCCTACACGTCTCAATTCTTAAAATGTAACACGTCCCAAATTACCTGACCTAAATGAGTTCTCAACTGCAGTGACAATGTCTTCTCATATTTTTCCCAAGCTCATGGCTGTCCAAAATCTTAGTGAAAAAGTGTAGCAGATCGGATTGATCAGTCAACTTTGTAAGCACCCTTGCGTTGGTTATTTCTTTTGATGTTAAGTGTCTGAGGATTTAGGTCCAATTATTCGGTATGGCTATGATAGGTCAAAACGTGAGCATCGTCTTTTTATTCAGAGTGACACACGCCAAGATTATTTTTGGTTTATTTTGGCACACATAAACACCATCCTGTTAGACAGCCGGAAAGATCACTAGGTTGAACGAAAGTAGTTGGCCTTGAAAAGTTTAGCCAAGCCAACTCTGATCGGCTGTAACGTGTAGGTATTCAACGATTACAAACGATGAAATCGAATATATCGTTGTAACAAAATTTATAACCGATATAATAAATCAACGAATCAGATAAATTCCGTCTTCAAAAGACACCAATAATTAAGAGAAAGGGTTACAGACGTCAGCAGTAGGCAAAATCGGAAGTGTTTTTAGCGCATGGAACGTCAGAAGATATCCGGTCCTGGTAATATCTGTCTAGTCATATTTTCATGAGACAGAGTCCTTATCATATTCACAAGCCTAACAGTTTTCTTCCTGAGGTTTTGAGACGAGTAAATTAACCCTGTCTCCTTCAGCGTTCGTCACGACCGTTATAGGTGGGACGGTCAATGAGCTCGGAAGGAAACTTTGTAACTGGTTAAACGGAGCTACTGAGAACGATGAGGGTCACTTCAGCGGTGTACAATAGTTGCCTGGCTTTCTGAAGAAATACACGAATTTAGTGTACTGTTTCACGAACTTGAGGTCGTTACCGGGTATATTCCACGCCGATCATCGATTGTTCTTACCCGAATCCTCCTATCCAAAGCTAATTGTCATGTATCCACGAAAATGATTGTTGAAAAATACGGACCAAATTGATTGTAAAAGATACGTTCCCATGTTCGCCGTGTCAGGTCCATTTGAGGCGACTATGAGAAACTGTGTGCCATGTGACAGGTTCGACTGAAGTTTAAAGATAGTCGTTTTGCAATGCGACTTATTGAGTGCGTTATGACATTCTGTTTCAGAATTGTAGTAAGCTACCTCGATTCAGCACTACCGAACGAGAAAAATGGTCGCGCTGTAACACGTATTTGTGCCGGGCGACCGGTGGTTCATCTTTACGGTGAGGTAACTATTGTGCCCCTAAAATCACCTGTTAGCTAGACTGGGACTACCAGTAGTGACTGTGACTGACAATGAATTCTACAGCGTATGCTTGGAGACAGAACGTTCTTTTTCAAAAGAAAGTTTGAAGAAGACAGTTTATCAGCGTACCTACATCCCACTTGTTACTACAGTACATCCTGATAACAAAGAACTGTCTACATTTGATGGTGTTCTAATCTTGAAGATCGATACAATTTAAAAGTAGTACGTTTCTTTTATGTTTCGGGACTAGAAGAGTGTTATCCTAAAGTAGTAGGGGATTTTGGTTTTTGTGTAAGTTGAAAATCACCCACGAGTGGTTTCAGCTGTCACATTTCCGTAGACTTCCCCGTCAGACCTTTATTTTTGAGCGTTAAAAAACCGGATACATTTTTCTCCTCAAAACGTCAGGCATTTGATGTCGATATTTTTAGTGTGATGGCCTCAGTTGTGCACGTGACGAAATACTCGGTCATTAGTCGTCTGGTAACTAGATACAGTGTCAGACCATGGTACACTTACTCACTGTTTGCACGTCATGCGAATGAACTCATGAATGAGTTCAACTGTGATCCAACTGAGGTGATCTCACTACAGAATCGGAAAAAGTTGAACTACTGAATAAATGACATGTTTCTTATGTAATCTATCGCAACATTACAGTCGCAAAAATGGTCTAGCCGACGTCAAAGTTTATCACCTGTACTCCCGATGGATACCGCTCGTAATTTCATCAACAAAATTCTTGAGACTGGTCGACAGTTGTTAGTTAGTAACAATTACCATCCCAGTACGGTTCGACTCCATATAGTTAATACTGTGTAAAATTCAGCTTCGGTTCTGAGTAGTATGTGCAACATTCTGGAACTAAAGGATAGATTTCAGCGCCAGAAAGATGAGGGGCCAGAAGCAACTAGTGAAACAGTGTGTGCGCGCTACGAGGGAAGGGCCTCCTGGGCGAATGACAGTACACTACTGCTCGATGTGTGTGGAAACATGCCCGGCGTGCAAATGAGTGTACGCGTTTGTGGTCCTGTTTTGACACAAATTGCACAGAACTGCCTGCAGAAAATTTGACAATCACAACAGTAGACTTTATTTTTCGGGAGTGTGCATTGTTCAGCTTGGGGTAAACAATCAGAGATATCATATGGGACATACAAACCATGAAATAGTTCCAAACAATTACCCACGATCGGCTTAAGTCGCCTAAGCCATGGATGGTAGGGTGTTAGCAAAGCGCCAGATGACATGCAAATACCCAAAGGGCATGCATAAATGATGGAGCATATGTAGGCTGTCGAAGCAGCTTTGGTCGTGCTGAGCCCGTCTGCTGTAACATCCGAAGGCTTCTACAACCAACTTACAGAGTTATGCCATATTTTGTCCACTCCGGACATTATAGTGTCACGCATCAACGCATGATTCGATCGTCTCATTTGTGCATAACTGCACAGAAGACTCGACAATAAGGCGTACAGATGAAAACACTTTGCAGGATTTAGGGTGAGTTCGCCTCAGTAAGACCGGGTTGGTGCACTACTTGTGAGGTTTGCGGTGAGGATAAGGATGTTACAATGTTTCCAGTATGTGTAATTTGCGTCAGCCCTAAAAATTGTGTAGAGTTGAACAGCTCGCCAATTACGCACAACTGTCGATTCGATAGAGTTCGTGGTTATTTGTGAGTAAGCACGACGGAATTTGAGTTCCACTGCATTACGGTCATTCGGTAACTTATTGCCAGTGTTTATCGAATTTGTGGTTATCAGTGTTGAAAATCTTCACGGAAGGTTATTGTCTGCATTACACATTGCCTCCTCTAATCGACGCCAAAGGGCCAAACGATAGTCTTTATCTTCTGGACGGTCTCAATTAGCCAATAACTATTGAAACCAGCACATGCTTCAACAACTGATATTGACGTACCTTAAGGGGAAGTCCCGTGATCTTCTCTAAGTTCACCTTCCTAAAGTAAAGTGCAATTATCAGTACAGACTATACCTTTCAAGAAAGTTGACAACGACGTTTCGGGCTATTTCTAACCAACATGGTTAAATAAGTTTTGATGCGACGTTTTTGCCTTTAAAGGTGCAACTGAGCAATGTCCAAGTGTTATTGATAATATTTGTTGTCATCGCATACAGCCCTATCCGGATTTGCATTTTCTGTGTTTAACCGCTAGCGGGCAATTATTAGTCAGTGACTCGCTTCGATCACTCTAAAATATTGAGCTACTCGCATTTCATGTAGCATGACGGGAAGTATCTTCTGTCTTCATTTCAACGCTTCCCAAGGCATACGCATTCCCACAATGGCTACAATGAACCTTCCGGTTACCTTGACGTGGTGACCAGGCTGGTACACATCGTTAATCCGGAAGGCTATGCTAACCAGGAAATCGGTTCTTCCGGACACAACCATGTCAGACAGGTCAAAGGGGAGAAATCAGATGAAGAGCGAATGCATTAATGGTGCTGTATGTTACACTACTGTCATTGTAGTAGTGCTTAGGTAGCGAGACATGATCCTATGGGCATACAGTGGAACTATTTTTTTCATAGTTGTTTTACTGCTGTCTTGGAGTCAGGAATATGAGATTTTAAAAGGTACCTTCTACACAAATAACACACCGATCACCCAATGGATAACCCTGAATGCCGGCGGATTATCCAGTACGGCCGAAAAGCACCCAACACAATCCAAAAGTCTGATATACATTTGAATGCATCCACTGTGCGCAGCATTACTCAACATCAGACACCAGTGTCCTATTTTGCCGCGCCGCCAGACTAGACAAATCCTTCATGGTTGACTGGGTCAGGCTGTCAAGTTATCGGCCGCTGGTACGGTCCCCAAGTAGACCACATAGCCTGTTGTCTCGTAGTCCAAATTTTTGAGTAACAGACTCGTGGCGTGGTCCCTCAAGTCAACCACCTCCACGGCATAATCAGCCGTGAAGTTTCAGAAATTATCGTCGCCCAAACAGATGAGTCCACTTATGTTCCAGCAATGACAACTGATAAACGTTAAGGCTTTTTATATCTGCTCTCCACGATAAATCGGCTAGCAAGCTGCTTTGACAGTTACCACCTCATGCCCGGAACTGGTTGCGTGCGGTCTCCGAAAATTGCCTCTACAACTTCGATATAGACTTTCATTTGAATTCTCCTTTGGATAGTGCCATGAGCCATCGGTTTATCACAATGTCTGTGGTGATGATGAAGCCGAATCTCATGGTTTAGGCGGAGTGCGAATTGTACTGAGATGTAAGGCAGAGCAGTGCCCACTCGACTAAACCACAGTGAGTGAACTTCTAGGTACCTTCATACTGAGCAGTTAATTCATACTGAGAATCCCCATATTCCCGGTTTGACATCTTAGCTCATCTGGTAGAGTGCATGTTGCATTTGGGCATGTTATTTCTATCGCTGGTTCGAATCCAACGAAACACCAAACTTTTCGTAATCTGGTCTGTATTAAAGTAACTTGTCTGCCAAATTAATTAGTAGGTCAACTAGTACTTAGTCATATTATTTCAGTCAAATTCGGTCGATACAGACCAGGAGGACGTTGTTCATTTGTCGTATGCGAATATGCACCAATAGACAATACTTCAGATGTTTTCATGATCCTCTACGATGCTCTCTTTGATTTTGGACTAACTATACACTCGGGGATCATTGTACTCGCTGGTGCCATGACGTTGATTGTCTTACTCCAAACACGAGGCGTTTAGGTGGTACGTTTGTTGTCCCTGCGCGATGCACTGATAACACCGGTCTATTAATACAGATCCCTATGACAAGTTGCGTATTTCAGCCTCTTTACAATTTATCCATAGACGTAGACCGATCATGCCATCAACGGCCATTGGTGACGCCACTGCGCTAAAGACAGCTGTTCATTTTAAAGTTACGACTTTTACACAGATCAGGTCGTTGTTTGTGTCCGCTCCGTTGTATCGACTACCCAAAGGTCATATTGTGGTGAATTGTCAGGTCGGAGGTGTGAGTTTTCGAACGCTCGGCCGAATACCTCAACGCGGGGAGGTACGTTCAAAAGCCTGCCGCGATCGAATCAAGAACAACGTGCGTGACCGGATGAGCCATCGCTCGACTGGATCGGACCAANATTGGACGCCTTCTCGCTACAATATGCTAATAAACATGAAATAATTCGTTGGAAAATGAGTTGCAAGGTTACAGGAAGCGCTTATCAAACAGTGCTGACAGTTAAATTGTCCGGGTCATAACAACAGAGTGACCCAAATTTGCGTTCGTTACAAATTTCGGCAGCTTTGTGGAACTGTTATAAAATGGTCTATTTCAAAGGAGTACTGCAGGTAGGACAGAAGTGACTTTCTGCTGGTCCAGTAGGACATAAGTAAGAACGCCAACCGATCTCCTCTAACTGCGAATAAGATGAACAGGTGGACAGAAGTGTTAATGTGTGAGAAGTCTGCTTGGTGTCCGTGAGACTTACTTTTCGGAGCAAGTCGCAGAGAAAATGATGGACGTTGTTTTTCCTGATTTGTGGTTGCACTGACCGTCAGCAAGAGGTTGGTGTGACCATAAAAAAAACATGGATTTGAATCTACAGCCTGTTACGGGGATTTGATGGATGGGCTGATCATTTCAAGGGACTGTTTGACTGACCTGAGCCAACCCATTCAATGTGGATGATGGGGACCGTGTGGTTAGTTTACACTTCCGACAAACATCTGTCGGAAAGTGAAGTGGTATGGAAGCTCAACTATTATTGCTTAATAAAGCCTCTGGTCGGGAACTTCAGTCTTCAGTACCGTTCAAAGGTGGTAGTGATAGAATAATTTCTAAACAGACCACATAAAGGAAGATAGGTAGCTTTTCGGTCGGTCGTATGTGGGTTTATCATAACTTCATCCTGCGACAGTTACTGAAGCATCAGCGCTTTCTTTCTTAACCATTAGCCGTGATATTTTAGACCTAAAAGCTACTTTTGACTCGGTTGCCTGATATGATATCTGTGGTTGTCTTCACCGCGGAGTGCTCCCAGTCAAGTTATTCGAACTGTTAGTCTTTGTGTGCTCGTACTGTTTGCACAGTACACACTTGTGGACAGGTGTTTCAAGCGTTCCCCGATCCAGGGGGATTTTGACAGGAATAACCCATCTCTGCCCCCTTTTCAACTACGTGATAGACGATTTTCCGAAGGAGGCGCTCAGAGATTCCAACGATTTCTGAGTGTAACCTCTGCCAGTCAGTAATTTGACTGATACTGAGTATGCGGACAACACTGATAAAATGATATTGCTAGTATGTGTAGCACACACTTTGCACCGTCAACGTTTAATGTGCTGTTTGAAGAGTGGGTTGGAACTGACCTTATTTTTGGTATTGTCGATAGGCCGTTGGAGACTGTTGAACAGTTCGCTTAACCGGATGGTGACACCTCATCAGTTTGTAATATTACTAACAAGCTATCCGTGAGGATAATGAAGATAAGTAACATATCTTCCAGACTTCATCACTTGGGGCACTGCAAAGATGTCCGTTTATTGACAAAAAACAGAGATTATACTACGTGTATGTTCAGTTTTGTTCTATGGATCAGAGAACCTGACCCATGTGTGCGGAGGATGCACATAGACTTTCGATATTCGATCACCGTTGTCCCCACCAATAAGCCTCTACCAAATGAACAGTGTGCCAGTCCGTCTGCGAGTATTCGGAAAATGTAGGAGTCCGCGAACGAGAGCCGAGGTAGTGAGGTTGCATAGTGTTCACTGGATGGGGCATGTGCTTCACTATGACTGCCATTGATTGGAAGAAACTGCAAGGCGGCCGGGGAAAGAAATGGCCAATAACTATGAAACGTCTGGCCGCTCCGTTGAACAAGATTGGCGGATGTTGCCTACTTGTTTGGAGAGCTCGGTGCCACCAACATCATTTGTTAAAAACACGTTATGACATGGTAGCATGTCGCAATCAGTGATGAGCCTGTGTGCACAAACTCGTTGACTGTTCTCCTTCGTGAATTCCAGGTTCATTCAGTTTTTTATTTCCTTTTGTTTTTATCCTTGTTATACATGTACCACTGTCAGGACCAACAGAAACCCGAGTCATTGTACCCACAGGTAGGGGATGAAAGCTGAACATTACTGTGATGATGTCTTCAGTGGAATACTTCGAACTCTTGAAGATATCGGCAACGTTCCAATAATGTTTATCGCTAAGTTCCATTTGAAAAACTGCGTGCAGTTTGCTCACAAAATCTTGGAGAACGTCAGCTGTCATCTTCTATCAGATCTAAATCAAACTATTTTCGGTAATAAAATCTGTCCTACAAACATGTTGCTGCCAGTTAACATGGACTGGTGCAATTGTTGACTAATCCTTTGGCTACCCAGGATTTTAGTTAACTCTCCTGAACTTTTCACTCCGGTACTCAATGGATAGCAATGTGAATTTCGTGATGAATTTGTTTGTATCCTACTAAACTCGAAATGTTGCTGTTCTTTTCTTCTGCAACTGCTACAACTGACATTGGAACTTTTCACTAATGATGAACCTGTAGCGTTTTGACTGTGTGGATATTCTTTATTCAAGCGACGCTAGAATGCTTAGACATTCATTTGCGCGTCAGTTGGCCACGTCACAGTTAATCACTTTTCTGAAACAGGTGGCAAATCAATTGCTGTCCCAACTCATCAGCAGACATTCTGGTGACATTGGAAATTATCTCCATTAATTTATTGTAGGAAGCACTGAAGATTGCAGGTTTTTTGTCGTTCCAAAGGTTCAACAGGCATCACGCACAGTGTTTGGAACTACATCTACAGACAGATTACCACTGGATAACTCTCGCCATGAGTTCATCCAGCGTCGTGAATACGATAGCAAATAGGTTCAGTGGTGGTGCTAAATGGCTTAGGTTTCGAAATGCCATGCAAGTCTGGTGACTATCACTGACTTTATCAGTGGAGGTGTCAATAAGGACCACAGTCAACATGATACCCTGGTAGCATTCAAAGCAGTTTCAAGAACTGTCGTTGAAATGAAGGAGAAATTCAGGGGAACCTTGACAGCAGCAACCTGGTTCATCACTTCTGCTGATAATCAACTTGATAGTGACGTTGACTGTGTTGCCTGAGTATACATCTTCAGATTGGACCTTGTTAGAAGCACGCCAATCGATAAGGCCAACCAGAAATATTATACTTTACCGAAGTCACTGATGGATACCAAGTTCGTCTTTCCAGACGCTGTCGTCTGATTCTAGACTTGATCAAGACAATAGACTGGAATGCAAGGAGGTGCTGAATGTGTTGGCGGAAGCTCACGTCTCGTCTAGGGCATTCAAAATGGTTCCCACACTTTTCCAGAAATATGTACAATGCAATTTGACCTATCCCAAGGTTAACATCGTTTACAGTATACTGCCTGTTGGAAAAGAAACGAAGTGTTTGTTATACACGGATTGTGCAACAAGACAGAATCTTAACACTATGCACGTCTCCCTAACTGATATTGGTTGCTTTCGAGAAAGCTATTACGGACCAATTTTACAGTGCCTACTCCAACACAGCAATTATGGCGGCTTAGTGTCACTCAATGCAGAAGTTAGTGCTTGAGGTCCAGAACTCCGGAATGGAGAGTAGTTAAGGGACAAATGGATGGTGGCGCATCGTTCTACACAAATCGTTTGTCTTGACAAGTGGATGATGAGATAAAGTCATTTCACACCCCAGCTGAAAACGTATTTCGTTATGGGAGAATTCCTGAATTGCTGTTCTATTTTAAATACACCTACTCTTGCAGTTGCCGTTTCTCAGAACGTAAATCAACACACGAATGGTCTCTTTCTCTAAAAGAACATTGAAATCATTTACTCAGGTGCTGAGTCAGTATGAAATATATGCATCTATCAGTTTTCATGTACCAGTTGCTTTGTTCAGAATGTTCAAAGAAACTGAACGTCGCAAAAACTTTTTCAAAGATGTTTCCAACAAAAGATTGTCAACTCTAACAGGCGAGTAGAAGAAAAACATTAGACTTCTCTGTTGACTGAAATACTACTTTACTTGTGCACTAGTTCTTACGTTTGACGCGTTAATAACACATTTAAAAAAATTACATAAACGCCATTCCTAATTTTTAATAGTTTCTAATTTTTATTCAAAAAGTATTCACTTCTGTGGTTGTAAGTGCGTTGTGGGACGTTTTAATGGCTGACAGTGTACGCACAAAATAACTGAATACAATTAATATATCGGAATACGGAATCGGATTGGATTAATCTTGTCACGCTCATACTCCGCACACTCGCCATGTTCAAGATAGTCTTATGGTTCTGTTGCAGCTTTGTGTGGTTCGGTTTTATCAAGAAATCAAATGACTAAATTCACTGTTTTGCGTCCCAACGAAACCCATTGGTTTGTTCAGATACGAATGCTGCTAACTGAATAGTAAGGAAGATGTGGCTAAAAGATGAGGCTACTTAGTGCTGTCATGAAGTGTACGATTCGAATTCAACAGTGTGCAATAAGGTGGATCACACTCATAGCGTAGGTTAGCTGGTCAGTTTCAACACCCGTTATTAGTGGTTCGTGAAATATATTCAGATTTTTCAGTTGTAAACACTTAGCTAAATGGTACGCGACGATCCTTGTAACCTCTGGAGGTTAGAATTCCCGGAAGGTACTGTCACAGTTCTCAAGTTTGAACAATCCTCATCCGAATGTGATTCGAATCAGTCGCATTCGTATTTTACATGCTAAAACTGCCTTGGAATGTTGTATTGATGGAACATCCCCTGTAAATGAGTAAATATCTTTACTGGGGCCTCATTGGAACACGCCTGGCAGTCGACGTTGGACCAACTCATCCCACTCTGTATACTGCAATTTTACTTACAATGTTTGGTTTGTAAAAGATTACTTGCGACATGCATCGACTGCTGAGAGTGAACCCAAACACAACCATCAAGTGAGCCGTACTTAGGGCTCAAGGTTAATCGTTCACACTTAAAGCTATCTGATTCATCGCTTTCTTAGTTGGGTATAGGAACAAACCACAAAAAGCGAGCAACTGAATTTACAGTCAAAGATGGCGGATCGGTCCATCGTCTTTCTGGTGTTCAGGCTTGCTCTCTAGTTCCAGAGAGAGACAGGTGCAAGTCAGAATGGCAGAACATTTGCCTAAGTGGCTGTGCGGTCACGTCAGCCAACCTATTGGAATTTGTGCGAATGAAGATAGTCACGCAAGACGCCGGCCTCATCCACTGCGCTTCACGTGGTCGAGGCAAATCATGAGATTGATAATCCGTCGGCATTCTCAATCATCTACATGTGCCGGAGTGGGAGCTTACTCCATTTTGCCGAGGCAATTGTTATCGAACGACTGAAGCCACCATTAGGTGTGCAAAAGGAGCTGTTCATTAAATTAACACTCTCTTGACAGTGTTCATGGGTTTCTTCTTCTTTCTGTCACACCTGGCAGGACACTGTCCGTAAGTGACAATTTTATGCATGATTTCTGCAGTACGCACTTGATAAGATGCGGCGAAATGAGTTTTAACAAACATCGTGCAATATACCACTACCAGTTTGTCTTTTCAAGTTCATTTCGGGGAAATCTTTTTGATGAAGAGATTGGGAATAACACAGTGTTACGAGCATATTGTAATACTCTACGTTTCAATCACCTCGGATGGCCTTCCTCAGGAGTGTTTTTTAATTGCAATAAATAAAAAGTTGCAAACGGGGCATTTTCATCACTGAAAAAGACAATCTGTAAGTTGGACCACCTCTCCGTAGTGCATACCATGAATGTCTCTTTTGAGATGAAGATAGCATGAAAACATCAATCGCTTCAGTGTGGGTCAAAAAAGTCCTTTAATTGACAACCGCGTTACATAATGTTATCTTGATGTCCGTAAATAGCCAGCTCACGGACCGTTACGATGGTGATTCATGAGTGAATTCTCCCATGTTTATTTGTTGTTCAATCCCATTGCGAACTGTCTCCCTGTAGCCCACGTGGGCTTTACCACATAATCAACCATGTAAGCGTGAAAACACATCCCTGGGGATGAAATTGTGATCAAAATAGTCACTTCAGCTGCTTATGAGAACTACATCGTTTCTCAGTGCTAGTCCTGTTTAAATGGGACTATGTATTTTTGACAGTAAAAGGTGCGTATCTCATTACAGAAATGAAAGGCGTATGAACAGGAATGGAGTACCAGGTGATTACATCTGCTTCGTGTGAGTCTACTGCTCAGACACACCGCTGTGGTAACCTTAATACAGACTGAGTGCATGACACCGTATTTCTCTTTACACCAAATCACAGTATCATGGGGTTAGTGACTACATTCATCACCGCCATCCTTACCAGAAGCGAAGCGCTCCAAATGGAGGTTTACCTGTCATTACGTGAACTTCGACAAGTGACCATTGGTCATGACGAGAAGTCAGTTCTAGCAACCTGTTGGGAGACGGAGCTCGAGAGGACTCAAGGTGTGAAGCTGATGCAAACAAAAAGGCTGTGAAGAAGCACGTCAAACTGGTTGAATGGTAACACGGTGTAACACAGACACCTGAGAACGGGAGCCCGAAGAATAAAACTGATGATTGGGACGTCTCCATTCAG
This sequence comes from Paragonimus westermani, assembly GCA_008508345.1. Classification (NCBI taxonomy): domain Eukaryota; kingdom Metazoa; phylum Platyhelminthes; class Trematoda; order Plagiorchiida; family Troglotrematidae; genus Paragonimus; species Paragonimus westermani. The sequence goes on along the minus strand of QNGE01001234.1, from coordinate 14,369 downwards.
AGGCAATTTATATTCAGTATTAGTAACACCGTCGTGGTATTTGACGTCGTCTACAAGCGATGCCTTTATTCACCTGCCGATCACCTTCTCTGGTCCGAATTCTGGTTTCCAGATGTTCTCAGTATGGTTGTGTCAACTCTGTTCATTTACAAATCACTCTCACCATTGGCATAAATTAGAATGATGAGCCCTTATTAACGGCAGATAGTAAACACAAAACAATCCTACCAGAAGTTACCCTTTCACTAGGTAGAGGCAAGTGTGAGCCGGAACACATCAGTTTACCGCACGAACAATACACAGAAAAGAACTGACTGACACTGACCGAAAAAGGTTGATAAAAATTTCGTTGCTAGAATTAGCGAATTACATACCAACTACGTAGTAGCAGACGACGTAGATACTGTGGGTAGTTCGTAATTGTGAAATACCAGGAGTAATTAAACCTGAAGTGTACTCATCCTGTTTCCAAGGGGCTGCTGTTTCCGTCGTCAATCTAATCTGTCTAACATCAAAACACTGGTTACCCTCCGTTCACTCTTCAGTCTACCAGAGGTAGGAAAACTCTATTGTGGTAGCTGAAACCGCAAAGTTGCATGACTTATTTAACTCTGTGACCAACCATAACGCATCAGTCGGGTGCTATGGGACTTCGGAAATTTAACACATATTACGTTGTAACTAGTCGGCATAGCCTCCTCCGTTCTGTCTACGTTAGCCTGGTAGTTCTGGTCACAAAGACCGCGGAGCTAGGCAATGTTGGTTGATATTTTGATGCCGCATCCCGTTCGTTCAATCAAGTTATATAGAAGAGTCCCACTAGATCTTGTTCTCTGGGTCTTAACAGTTTCACCTAATTGATATGAGAAATCAATTCAGTTGCTTGTGGCAGCTGTCATTTCACTTTGCGTGCGGTTGTGCGGCGAGCACGTCATATGGTTAACCAGCCATGGCACTCCAATTAGCCCGTAACCGTGGGCTTGTCTACGTCCCAAAGCATTAGGTTGTGTTGTCCATGCCGTTTTAATGGACAGCCTTACACACACATACCACAACCTACAGTGTCTGCCGTGTATTTGTTCTCCCTGCTACAGCTCACCACAGCTGGTTAACTGTAATCGGCTTCTATACTACCAACACAACACTACTGACACCTGAAGGATATGATTTGTGACCATTACACAAAAGTTACCTGTTTTCAAAGGATGTGGTTTGTCAAGCCTCCGTAATGTAACAAGACAGAGTAAGGAAACGTTATGGCGCAACTTTTACAGTTCTCCTAAACAAAATCTGCTGGCAGAAGAGATCCGTAGCTTGATCACACATGTGGGTGGACATTGAAGGCATTGGACATGCTTGGTGTGATCGCACTCGACGTTTGTACGATTTAAGGTCAGTACAGAGAGGTGAGTATAGAACGAGAGAAGCGAACTTCTCATGTTTGATTATCTCCAGCTAGGTCGATTTCGGGTCAAACACCGTATACAAACGAGCATACCTACTAGCATCTCAATTGTATTTCAGCTCCGTTCTAATCCCAACCTTACTGGTACTATGTCGCGTTGTATATTCACTCACGTTCATTGTAGTCTGTGGCTTTTGTGGTTTATGACTGAAACTATATATTTGTATCAGTGCTTCTTCAACAGGATGCGTGCCTTATATCAACCGATGGAAAAAAATCAAAGGTATACTACCGATGCGCTCTATGACTATGCAAGACTGCTTCCGGTTGCCCTTTATATATAACTTTCCTCGTTGTTCCGTCATTTGACAAACTCAGGTTCTTTAATGCAACTCAGCTTACTGTTGTAATTTTGACAATCCACTAGGAGTTACGTTAACAAGTAACACCTTGACTTGGTCCGTCTAACAGAGTGGCTTTAATATATGGTCTACATGTCACTTGCATCAGCTGATAGGTAACTCAACAAATTAGTTCTTTGTTTGAAAATGTAATTTCATGATAACGAAGTACTGAACATGTCTGTAACAGTAGCATATCTCACCTTTGTAGTATTCACATTGTTTCGAATAGTGTCGTACAAGTTCGATTGCCCGGTTATACCCTGGGAGATGAACAGCAACCACGGATAAACAATAATCCACTGAATCCAAACTGCATGTTGTACCAACATCAGTGGTTCTTCAGCAAGTCTGGATGATGTGTATCTGTTCGATCACAAATGTAGGCTTTATCGATATTCACTTCGAATAAGCGTGTTTACATTTACAAATATGTGCACACGTCTGTATACGGGTAAGCGCATCGTGTGTACAGGTTGCTGTCTGATCGGTTAATCGGTCACAGCGCACCGCACTACACCACAAGACCCTCCTCCACGTTGAAATCCGTAAGTCAAAGTCCACGAGATCAAAACATTTAGGGTTACTGGTACACGCATATGAACTGGACAGCCACGATGCCACGTGATCGGACAAGTCCTGGTACAGTCTTATGCACGTCTTCCCACGCATGGGTGCAACTTAAAGTCTGGCCGCTTCACGTCTGGTAACTGTCACAGATACTTTGCATGCATTGTGATGATGTGAACGGTATCATCATTGAAAGAAGTGGCTTCTGGAAGAATGTCTTACTCTTTGCAAGCAGATAGCCGGTTGCGTTGATTGATTTGGGCTTGACAAACCCCAAACACGTATCAGTTAACGACAGACCACGCTGAGGTTAAATAGAATACAGCATTCGGCTTCCCTGTGCCAGAAGTAGTGGTTCTCACAACAACCCTCCCTGGTTTGCCAAGTACCTCCTTCCCACCAAAGCCCAGATGTTGAATTATCGACGAAATGAACTCCGAACTGTTGTATGGTTCATGGTTTTAAGTATCATTATGATTGTCATGGAATAATAGACGGAACACACGTTTCCCGGGGTCTGAGTGGGTGAGATTCGCGCTGTGCATTGGATGGAGAAAAAGACGAGGTGCAACTTGTGGTGGGTTGGCTGACACAGTTGCCGTCCTGACAACAGTACAAGAAAATTACCCAGTGACAATTCAGTAGTCTTGACGCAGGAGGTCAACCGAGATGTTTTGTAGCGTACTGGTATGATGAGGTTCTGTTGGACCACGACCCTAAACCGAAGAGCATGTTGTGCTCAGGATGAATAACTTCACAATAATATGCAATAACATGTCATTATATGTTACATATCGCAAAATATGCTCACCTAGGATTCTGGATATTTTGATTAGGACACAAAGAAGACAAGTGACGTGATACTGGCATTTCAGTGTACTATCATCAGCCGCTAACGTAAAACCATAAAATTTTATACAAACTGCGCACAGCAACAAGTGAACGGAGCACGTGAACCGGTTCGACCATCTGCGCTTTTACATTGCATTCAATTCTGTCACAAATGCGGTGAATGTATCTACGTAGGCAGAACGGATCGGTGCTTTCACCAACGCATGATGGATTATATCAACTGCGATCTCAAAAAGGAATTTACTTACTGTGAGAGGTTTGAAGATTCCAGCCTACCCGTTCATATCATTCGAGACTGTTGTTATGTAATCCTAATTCGGGCCTGTTGGTAAGTAGTGAAACAACGCTACTCAGATGACACCAAACAGTTTTGTGGGCACAGAGGATGATGACTTAGTCGGCTTCTTTGCCATAGCACTGATCACAATAACATCACGTGAAAGGTCGAAACGAATTGGTTGCTCTGTTCATCTGTTGTTGTGTGCAGTTTGTGTAAAATTTGTTGGTTTCACGTTAAGGGCTGATTAGATCATATCAAAATGTTGACATAAATGAGGGAACTCGGTGTTTTGAATTTCTGTCTTCACGCTCCCATTATTCCAGTCGCACCACTCAATTTCATTCCCTGGAGAACAATTCGAGTACAACCCGCAATCTAGTAGTCTAGTGGCACTCCCAACAAACTGTAAAATTGCAATTCTTGCAGTCGTCTTCCATCTCACCATGGCGACGGGCACTAACCGACTGACCTTTGCTCACCCGGTGACTACATCTGTCGATCGGGCAACCTCGAGTGAGGTGAACATCTGCGATGCGTGCCGTTGTTAAACCCTCCTTGGCTATTGGTGTTAGTACCGAATAAGAACCTGAAAACTGTCCCCCTTTAGGCATATTAACTAATCCACCGTGATATTATGGAGCCCACATTCTCATTTGGGAACGTTCATCAAAATAATTCGACTTCAACTTGCACATCCATCACATCTGATAGCGGCTTTCGAATTCAGATAATTTTCTCAAGACAGAGAGGAGAGGCGCTAGATTCGAATTTTGCTCGTGTTGAGGCTTATCATTACTCACAAACGAAATTGGCGCAGCGTTCAGCTACGGAAATTTTGTTGTATCTGTTACGTGATCAAGAAGTTAGTGGTCAGCACGGTCAACTCATGAAAGCGTGATCGGAGTTCAACTCCTGTCCGTGATACACAGGTTGAGCTCTGACAAGGTTGAAAATCCAGTAGAGTGCCTCTTCCCAAAAGAGGTCGACTGTGATGGTAATTTACATGTTCAATTGGTATTCATGTATCGGTGTTATTTGACATGAAATCAAACAAAACCTCGATTCCTGAGCAATAATTCGAAAATTGACACCGTAGAAGGAACGAATCACTTTGAACTCAAAAGTTCCCTTTAAAATCAGAGAAAGTTAGCGTTCAACTCAAATTTGCTCACAAACTAAGCTCAAGCTTATGAATTAACACCGACCGTTTTGCAAAGTAAGTTCTGTTCAACTTCACTTTCAAACGGGTAACAGTGAATAGCCGTGTGGTCTGGGGCTACAACAGTTGAGAGAATACGACCAACGAATATCAGCAAAATCGGTTCCACGGTCAATTAAAAACCTATAAATCTGGGTTACCGGTGCGCCTGTCACGTTACAGGATTAGTCCATCACACCATGTATTGGGTAGGTGGTTGATGGAACTTTCAGAATTCATGAGAAAACTATCTTCACGAAATACTCGTAAAGCACTATGTCTGTGTAATCTGTCTGTGGCTTAGGCTGCCCAGAGTTCACAGTAGTTGTTTCCTGGCGCTCCATCGTTACCTGCACAATAGTATTCCACAAAACACTTAATATATTTGTAAGGAGGTTGGGAAAGCGCTGATAGATTGAGGACCTATACTGATCTAACTGGCCTAACACTAGAGTACCCCTCCAATTCGGTTCAATATTTTCTCAGTAAAACCAAACATTTCCAATTCAACTAATAATACTGAGGCCAACCTCAACTTATGTGATACAAATTCCTTCAGGATACTCACTATTCAAATCATAATGTTTCTAAAAAAGCTCGTAAAAAATGAGACAGCACCTGATCACTGCGTACAGCTCATTTTATTGACGTTCCAAACGTGGAGTTGGAGGCAGTGATTTGGGTCACTACAAATAAACTGAAATTCCGTTCTCTTAACTGTGATCTACTAGTCCTTGAGATATAAAAAGACTGTGACAGTAGTCTGATTCCCATTTCTGAACTCTGTTTGCAGGTTTGTTGAATGCCGAAAACTGTGAATATCCTTGAGCTGCCAGTTCATTTCACAGCGATCTTTTCCAAAACCTTTAATTGCAGCCCCCAACCGTTTCTCTTGCCATCAGTTTACGACCGAAATGCATGGAGTTGAAACACCACTGCACTTGCTTAGAATTAGTTTGGAGTTCAACAAACTGATAGCCTCGTATCCACTGCTCTTTTATCACGTTCTTGCACAAAAATAATGTCGTCCTCAATCATCTGTCCACTTGAAACACACTCCAGCAGGTGACCGCTGGACTGTCTCTTACTGTTCCGCACAGGCCACATGTAGAGGAAGTGCTTGGTTTCAGGCCGCACTTCATTTGGACACTTTCAATGTGAAACGGACGCAATCAAACCACATGTGCACAGAATAGATGGACACAAGTGTCGGCTACTTATTGACTCTTTGATACCTCACTCTAGAATCGTCTGGATCGATCACTCATTGGAACTGTGACACGAACACACGAAAGACAAGTAGCCTGTAATTTCGGTAAATACCGGAGAGTCGATCCATCAAACCGTCTGACTGTGCTTTAAATTAACTACGTCTTCGGTGTTCCGTTATGTAGGAGATTCTTTCTTGTGTACATGTTCTATGTTTTTGCCGAGCTGATTTCTATTTCTTGCTATAACGCATATTCTGACCTAGAGTGATCTGTACGGCATCTTAGTACCTGTCATGGCTAAGTCACATAATAGATTTTACTTCGTTGACATCAAGAAGAGGCTACGTATGTTTCCCTCACGCTTGTGAACATACCTCAAACTCAGCTGAAAGTTTATGAGGACAGAAACCAGTAGAGGTGTGAGGTCTCGAAAGGTTGGAATCCAATGAAAACCGGTTCGCTAACCGGCCTACTTCTCAACGATTTCAGCTGTCCCAGATCTGTTTTGAACTGATTACATCTCATAACATCACGTAAATTGTCAACCAAAATTTCACCTGCGACCGTTTGCCTTTGTCCGCTGGTCTAAGGTGGAATTAGGATCAAGTCTACTGATGATTTCCTTATATACGCGGTCGAACGAATATCTAACATCGGTACTACAGTAGAACCTAAAACTATGCCCTCATTTCATAATATTTACAAAATACTCTTACTCGTGAGACGACATCTCTGAAGCCTGTAATAAACCACGGGCAAGTAAATTTTCACTCGGAGACAGTACCATGCTGTCACAGCGGAACAGACAACCAGAGAATTCAAATTGACCTGTTTGCAGTACGAAGATATGCAACGGCAAATTATCTGGGTTAGCCAACCGAACAGCAATAATTGGTTGGAATGTGCTTAAAACTCCGCATTGAGCACGAGTCAATTATGAACATTGCTCATGAAACAGTTTCATATCACGCTTTTATGTTCAAACCAAATTAGGTTGGGTGTCCTGATAGCACAAAGTGACCGAATGGTGGTCGTCTAAACAAGCGGTCACGTGTTCAGTCCGGATTGTGTCCAGTGAGTGACCACATACGATGCAGAGGGATGTGGTATAGTCCAACATCAACAAAAACTGGGAAAACGGTTACAAATCGGTCAGCTGAATAGTGATGAATACGGATCATGTGAGGTGCAACTGCGTATCATTTTACGAGCCACACGTTATCAGCTACATTTATGGATTGCAGGGTCAATCAGCTTGCGCTACCCGCAACATGTGATGCAAAGCACTTCACTGCATAGACGATACCAAAACCCTAACGGCGTGACCTTTCGAACTTCACCACTGTTCGATCATAACTGCGTTCAGTTCAAGTGGAAACACATTCGAGTCAAAATCCTTTTCAACTTGTTGATTCGACTCATTTGGTCGTTCGTTGGCTAACGTACGGGTCATGAATTGTTCCTGTTCTCGTGCCTGTTGGAGTCTGCTTTGGCTTGCTCTACTGTTAATTGTAATTTGGCCAGTGGCCTTTCTAGCGGCTTGGGTTTACGTCCTACTCATTGTGTTCACCGTTTGCTTCGAACCAATGAACACAGTGACCGAAGCTTTATTCGTGGTTCTCACTTTTCCAACGGTTTGCGCGCGGAACATCAAGGAAGGCAAGTGTATGTGTTAAAGGAGAGAGCAACTGAACTTTCACTTCCAACTATTGCTTCATGTAAACACACTTTGACCTCTATTGCGTAAATCTTTACCCAAAATCTGTTAATATAATTTTCTCACTTTCATGATGTTTTCATCGTGGTTACGTATCAGTAACTGATATACTTACATAGTGCACCAGCAAGTACGTACACATGGGTTAACATCATAGTGATGTAGGGATTATGCGGATCATCTACTCAATTGAATGAACTCAAAACCTACTGGGTCTCTGTTTGGTTGATAGGGTTAAACATCAAATTTTTTTATTGATGTTGTTTTTATTGTTGTTCTCTGAACAATAGTATGTTTTGTACATTTTTCACAGCAGTACAAAACTGGCACTCACTTTGAAAACAGTGCGGGAATTTGTGTTCAGATTGCGCGGGAGAAAAGTGGGAAAATAAAAAACCTTGAAAGTCTGAAAACTAAGGCTGTGTATTGCCTGGAAGAAATCAACGTTGTTAGATAGACTTGCATAATCTTTGGTGTAAGAGGATGTGCTGCAATGCACGACAGTAAAATAGTTAGTATCATGTAAAGTTTGAATTATTCTTGACTTAAACGACTGGCATATCAAGTGTAGAGGTGTGAATAACATCAGGGAAGAAATTTCGAATGCTTCCAAATCCTAGCGAATACTTACGGCCCAAATCCCAGTGGTAAGGTGTGACGTCAGATTCGTGGACTGGAGTGACTAGGTCCATATAGAATTAGAACATTTTCGCTGCATCAACCACTTAGAAAACCCTATCAAAGAAATGTTTCATAAAAGATGTTGTGCAGCTTAAGTCACCAGAGTGAACAGAAACTGCCTCATGTTTAGATACCAAGTAAATTTGAGATGCACTCCAGTCTCCCGAAGATAAGACTCGAGAATCGAATTCGGGTCTTGTTGATGAATTCTGATAAGAGCGAAACGTGAACTTGATGCTTCCTTTCGAAGTGGGCTGATCGAAAGTTTGTGATCAAGGATGAGTTGTGTTCGATTTGAGATTAATCTGTAATCTCGTCACAGGAGCGAATAGCATGTGGTGAGTCAGTGTTGACTGTCGACTGTTGAATCTCTGTACCACCTGATTGATTTTGTAAAAAGTGTGCAGATAATTTGCAAATATCGCTGTTTTCCAGCCAAAGGAGAGGGCAACTGAGCTAAAACAACCAGGTCTGTTAGTGCACGTGAAAACACCAGTGAGTACACTCACGGGTAACACTTCACGTAGTCTGATCACACGAACACGTTTGTGGGTTTTAAAAGATAAAACTAGGCGGAAGTCATGGCCTGAAGATTTTATAGACTAAAAAGGCGACAAGAAAATATAGAAATTGTGATTATCAAGGTTAGCAAGAAGTCAGAATAAATTGTACCTATTAGCTAAATTCTGTGCAAACTGAAAGTTATGCTTTCGGCTACTCATAAAAGTGTCACGGAATGTAACCTAGATTTTGACTTGGTGTGCTGCTTTCTCACTGTGTATCGCAAGTGAGGATACTTCCTCATAAAAAGCAATTGTGTACTAACTTATAAGGGTCAACCGATGCGGCTCGTTGATAGTAGCTGCAATAGACAGATCCTAAGGTGAGAGTACGATGCATGATGATAACGTAAATTCGGATTGACTTACCCAATGTTGTCTTTGGAATCCGATCGACTGATCGTTAACACAGCTTCTCTGTGAGTCCAATCGGCATAGCGATTTATTTTCATTAATCCCAAACATGACATAAGTGGCCTGTAGATGGAAAACATGTTTGTGTGCATTCCTTTATTTTCAAAGATCTCACCTCGTCCGCTGTCTTGTTCTGGTGGTCACTTTTCTGGTCTGTGTTGATCTGGATGGTTATGCTAACTAGAACTTTGGCCCTTCCAAGGTTGACCGTGTTAAACATACGGGAAATAATCGGTCAGACAAAATGAATGTGTTCTTAGGTCTATGGGACCGTATTTCCTAGGAGTGCGTAGATAATTTGGCAGGACTGTACGAGTATACGCAAAAATATAGCTACGGTTGAAACCCTGCTGCCTCTTGAGTTTGAAGAAAAAAGGGCTTGTAAAATACCCACAAGTGTAGTCCCATCTAAGTTAGCTGTATACCTCACCGAATTTACAACCAGAAGATTCGATGTAGCAATCAGTTATACCTAGTTTACAGCGGGAGTGCGTGTTCATTTCACTTCCATACCAGTTTACAGCCCTTACCTAAAAGACAACTTCCTTTTCACACCACCCCTTTCTTCATTCATCATTTCGCTTCCTACTGCGGAACAAGTCGCAGGGTTGATCCTTCCAACGTGTTTGGGAGCATTCACCGATGTAGCCAATATGACTCCAAAAGTTTCTGTTCATCTGCAGTCTTTGCACAGAATCGAACAACGTGACTAATCCGAGTGATTCATTGAAGATAATCGATAAAGTCTGCTGCGCGAAACCGAAGCACATAAAAAGTCGCATAATGGTCCTTGCAAACGATATTGGATTTTTTGCACTCTACAGAGACTCGATGCGACTGTTCGAGAATTTTGATGACCTAGTGAACTGAATTGGGTAGCATCGTGACTACTCTGCTAAGGTCACTCGAACCAGGTAGGTCAACAAGTAGATGTCTGCCTAACTAAATTATCCTGGTTCGTCACTTGGAGGGTTGGAACAAGACTGGTCCTTCTGCCCCGAAAGAAAATGTACTACTTTTAGTCAACTGCCACTCACTTGCTCTCTTTCAGTACAGATGTGTTCGTTTCACTTGCGGATCTCAAGAGTTTCTCCATTCATATCTAAAGGCCATGATGGTATCTTAGCCAACCACAAATGCTCGCAGTATGGCCAACACAGCATTTGCCTCCCGGTATCAATCCTGTCGTCCTTCCTGCTGTATACTGCGCGGTGAGTAGGTAAGAATATTATGTCGTTCCCTCCTTCTCCACTGTCTTATCCGGTTTAGTAGTTGGACTGACCTACCCTCACCTTCTATAAGTCTGTAACAGGTCCCGTTACAGGCATATCCAACTCTAATGACACTGTCTCAGTAGGTCCCGTTTCGTATAGCTCAGTTTATGCTTTCTGCTTGAGTCGATGATGTGATTTAGTATGGATGGCTTCGTCATTCACATCTCGCGACAGCTAGATCAACAGGCTTTCACTACTTGGGCGTTTGAACCATTGTAATTCGACGGCTGCTGCACTTTTCTGACCAGAATTCCGGTGAGATTTTGGCGTACCGAAGTGACTGTCTGCCTTTACCTGATAACACGATTCAGGTTATTTTACGGTCGCGGCTACCCATCCGGTTAGAGTAGATACTGTCTCCAGCACAACAGCTGTAACCTCATCGATAGAACAGATTCTCGTGGGTAACTGATTCCGTTCTGCCTGTTTGGCAGATTTTGTTAAGGCTAACTCTAGACCCAAGATTTTCGGAACTTACTTCTCCGTCTTCTTATGCTTTCAGAGACTGTTGTTATAATGCCTTCAAGATATTCAACTCCCTTTAGATGCACACCATGTAACCACATACTCGTTTTGACCGAGGATATTAGCTCCCAGGTAGGTTGATTGATTGATTTCGGGCCTCATTTTGTTAATAACTATGAGCTAGCGTCGCTGCTAGGGTATACTAGCGGATGCTGTTAAAGCTGTATGTTGAGCACAGGTTATTTTGGCTCGTAGCACTTTTAACCATCGTTCTTGTCATTTCTTTGGTTGATGTCTTCTTCGAATCAGGTCAACTGTATGGCAGTTAGTTTTGAGTGATTTGACTCCAGTTGTTCTTAGTATAATTAAATTCATGCAGTGTGTTTGTACGTTTTCACTTTGTTCTCCATTCCGCTAAGCAATCAACCCAGTGGCCAGAGTGGATGGCTACCGAGAAACTTATCATACCGGCGGTGAAATGTGTGCATCAAACTAGTTCAGGTTATAGGATCAACAGTCCTAGCTTTGAAATTCCCAACATTTGCCGGATTCCAGCTTCGCAGACCATTCACACATCAAGAACTATAACAGGAGAAACAGCAATTTGCGGATTAAACGGGCATGAAAGCTAAGAAAGTCTTTGGACATCAAGTGAACTATATTTGGCGGTGGTTCATAAGACAAACTGACGACGGGTTTTCGTATGAGTTTGAGCGATAACCTAACCGCTTACAAAAAAGGCGTTGGTTAACTGTGAAGATCGACGGACCGTTTTTGTCTCAGGGAATAGAGTAATCCGCATGCACTTGTTGTCGTGATTTCGCATTCCAATGGCAAAGACTTATTGGTCCATGTAGACGTTTACGTTGGTACTTCTGGTACATTTGTCAGAGCTTGAAAAAAATTGCTAGATTTCTGAATCGATGTTCGGCCACCAACAATAACCTCTTACAACGGCTCTTATTCTCGTTTCTCTCAGATGGACATCGTGCAATTCGCGTCTTATGCGGCTAAATAACCCCAAAGTTGCAGAAAATCCGACCATCGTGTAAAGTCATTTCGTTTTTTTCGAACTACGACTGGTTTCAAATCAGTGGTAACCTCCGAAGGTTATGCATTCATCAGGTTTAATTCTGGATACTGCTGTATCTTGGTCTGTCAACCACCTTATCTGCTCGCAACGAATAATCGTTTTGTTCAAGTACTACAGGAGGTCGATCACCCCGGGGTGTTTATACTGTAGTGTTGCTAGGTCAGTTGGAGGAAGGCGATCCATAACTTCAGCCTTAGTGTTGTTAACCCTACTGACAACAAGGTTTAAAAAGATAGGCGGTTAGATGTAGGTAAACCTTTGCATTCTTGGTGAGGACAGGGTGACTTTCTATTTCGCTTCTCTCTACTGCAAACTACAGGTTACAGTTCATATCGATTTCAAAATAGCGCTGCCAGACGTATTGATTAAAACATCTGATCCCGAGAATTGCAACCAACGCCTCCTTGACTAACTGCGAACATTTTTTTATAGGCTAGTTGCAAAGTGTCTTGGACAAAAAACAATCGGTCTGAGAAAACATTATTTTATTTCGTCACAGAATACAGTACTTATTCGGCATAGAAAAGTATTACACTAAACTGTTTGGATAGAACATCCTCAATTTTTGGTTGTTCTACAACCACTCCTACTGTCTTTAACGTGCCTGGCGAGTTTCTGATCCAATCCAGGTCGAGTAGGTTTGGACAATTCTAACACACTGCATGCAATGTTCTGTCTCATTAGGATCGTACATGTGTCTGGACCTAGTTATCCATTGGCTGACCTGCTGCTTAATCGGTCTGATACCTGTATTCATGTACCTAGGTCATCATTAGACAACCACGCTCCACGACTTACGTGGCTACTTTGGTGCAGTCATGTTGTGTGTCCTTGGCTGTAATTTTTTCGATGACATTCGTGCACGTGTTCTGCGTTGCACGCTTGTCGCCTGGATTCAACCACCATGTATTGACTGTCTTTTGATTTAGAATTGTATCAAGCGGACAAGTTTTGCTTTTTGTTCCCGCACTGGTCAAGGACAGTGCGCTGTCGCAACAGCAAAGTCGACTTATGGCGGCACGACCTGATTGAAAAGTGTTGAGTTCTGTTTCGATTGAGAGGAGAAGGTTTTTCAGAAGGTCCAGTTGTAAAAAGATTGGATGAGACAAGAGCATCGATGCGAAGTCAACCAGTGGCTTGCAGAAGGCTACAGTCACTGACTGTCGACAACGCGAGAAAACTGGCATGTTAGCGTGGTGACCAATCCGGGTGGCACATTGCCACAGCGTCGGATTTGGTCATAACGAGCATCGGAGTAAGACAGTTGCTGAGGTGCTTCACGCGTTGAAAAAGACGAGCTACAATCAGAGCCGAACCGACCAATAGGAAAGCTGGGACTTTGGCATCAGCTGTAATTCATTTTGTTGATGCACCTTATCTATAAAATAACCAGAATAAACCAATTAAAACCACTATCTGTTTGATGTCACAAGTTCTGCTTTTGATTTCGACACCAATAACCTGCCGATTTATTTGGCAACATCCTGAACCACGTTCATGTTTGTTTGTTGTGAAAAAAAGTTTTGTTTTGGTGATATTTTTTGTTTCTAACTTCCCCCGGGTTTAAGTAGATTCTGGTACTAGTTTCTTACTGGCTTGTTAGCTCTGAATACTGTAAACCAGATAGTATAAGACCATTGTATCTCCAAATGTGGAGTGGGAATCTGGCTGTAACGTCAAACTTAACTTGATGAGTGCGAGAAGAAATCACCCATACTGTCAACCGAAAGTTGATGCAACTTCGCGAGGCTGTACCTCGTGGTGTAAGTAGGTTGACGTGCTCCTCATAACTCGCTTACTGCACCAAATGCGTCAGCAATACTCTCTACGCTATCAATGCATGGGATATCAATATGTTGTTTGCTGTTGACTCCGATAAGTTGTCGTAGTAAGTGAAGTTTGTGGGTCTTCAAAAGATCGACATTTTGTCCAGTCCTTGGTAATAAGTTCAATTATTCCCAGTGTTTTCTTTTAACGGTTCCATTAAGCTAGTAGCTGTTTTTCACGTATAGCTGCCTAGGTCATTGAAAAAGCATAGTCATTTCCCCCGTTTCCAAACCTGGTAACCGATAGTACGGTGTTTTAGTCGTAACTGTGGGAGGTTCACAGCCCAAATAGAGACAGTGTAAGTGGTAAAATGCCATATCTTACTGACTCAGCGAAATAGGTAAGATGGTCACACGGCTCAGAATTTTGATCAATGAAACAACGGTAAAGAACAACGGACTACGGAATATGCACGACTAGT